>CANNZV010002794.1:0-84195 GCA_947561585.1 Caprella mutica | reverse complement strand
GATAGTACATCATAACAGTTACTCTTTTCTCTGATAGTACATCATCACAGTCACTCTTTTCTCTGATAGTTCATCATCACAGTCACTCTTTTCTCTGATAGTTCATCATCACAGTCACTCTTTTCTCTGATAGTTCATCATCACAGTCACTCTTTTCTCTGAAAGTACATCATCACAGTGACTCTTTTCTCTGAAAGTACATCATCACAGTGACTCTTTTCTCTGAAAGTACATCATCAGTGACTCTTTTCTCTGATAGTACATCATCACAGTGACTCTTTTCTCTGATAGTACATCATCACAGTGACTCTTTTCTCTGATAGTACATCATCACAGTGACTCTTTTCTCTGATAGTACATCATCACAGTGACTCTTTACTCTGATAGTACATCATCACAGTGACTCTTTACTCTGATAGTGCATCATCACAGAGACTCTTTTCTCTGATAGTGCATCATCACAGAGACTCTTTTCTCTGATAGTGCATCATCACAGAGACTCTTTTCTCTGGTAGTGCATCATCACAGAGACTCTTTTCTCTGGTAGTGCATCATCACAGAGACTCTTTTCTCTGGTAGTACATCATCACAGAGACTCTTTTCTCTGGTAGTACATCATCACAGAGACTCTTTTCTCTGGTAGTACATCATCACAGAGACTCTTTTCTCTGGCAGTACATCATCACAGAGACTCTTTTCTCTGGCAGTACATCATCACAGAGACTCTTTTCTCTGATAGTACATCATCACAGTGACTCTTTTCTCTGATAGTACATCATCACAGTGACTCTTTTCTATGATAGTATATCATCACAGTGACTCTTTTCTATGATAGTATATCATCACAGTGACTCTTTTCTATGATAGTATATCATCACAGTGGCTCTTTTTAATGTACGCGTTTGGCAAATATTGGTTGCAATATCTAGGTACCATAAAATAATTATAGGCATTCTACTTCAATTGGTCAATATAGCTCATGTACATGATTGTAATTCAGAATATATAAAATATTATCTTCATATAAAATTATAAAATGTCTTAGTTTCGATTCTACTGTTTGACAAATAATTTTTCAACATGTTGAACCTCTTCTGGCTCTTCAAACTCTAGGTTTTATTGTTTGACAACACTAAAATCCAACATTTTTTATCCAGTTTGTTAGTGTGTACGGTGATGTAAATACATTTCTAGATGGGAAAAAGATTCAATTTTACAGAGATTATAGAACGAATCTATTAGAATCTCTTGAATCCAATTGGCAACATCTAGCAACTGTAGCGACATTGTCGTAAGTTTGACTGTCATTTTATTATAAAGGAAAAAATGTACTTTATAAGGTACTTTTTACTTGGAAAGTAACAAGTACTTGTAAAAAGTACTTCTAAGTAATTATTCAAAGTACTTTTTAGAAAGTACTTCAAGTAGTACTTGAAGTACTTTTTAGAAAGTAGCTACTTCAAGTAGTACTTGAAGTACTTACTTGTTACTTAGTACTTTTACTTGGTACTTGGGAAGTACAATCCCGCCCATCTCTGGCTACGGCAGTAACTAATATTGACATTCCTCCATTTATTTTTACTCTGATGTGACATAGGCCCTCCATATCTCTTAACAGGTTCCAGTTCAGTCTCCTTTTGAGCAGTATAGGCCTGAGGGAGGTTCTCAGTTTCCACAACAATTGCATTACCTCAATTATAGTGTATACAATTAAGGGGATCGTATAGTGGTTTTGCTAGCTACCAATAATACTCGTCCGATTGATCTGAGATTTTGACAAAAGGTGTAAAATACTCCTAATCTTTGAACGAAAAACCCGTTTGCACCCCCCTACGAAAAGTCTATAGACTCGATGGGGTTGGTCCTACAGAAAAATGTATAGAATCTAATATGTTTAGTTCGACATTCCTAAGATCGTCAAGTGAGCTTTTTTTAAAATTTCGATTTCAATATTTTGTTATTTTATTTATAAAAATTTTCACTTTATATATTCCAAATAAAAATATTTTGAGATCGAAATTCAAAAAAGCTCACTCGACTATCTTTGGAATTTTGAGCTCAACAAATTAGCTTCTATAAAATGTTCTGTAGGACCAACCCCCATTGAGTCTATAGACTTTGTGCAAGTATGATTTGAGTAAAAATGTTAAGTTATATTTGAGTAAACAAATAACACTCATCAGGTCACTTCGGGGGGGCCAAGGGTCCCCCCTGGCTATGACGAAGCCATCTACCAAAATTGAGAGGCTATTGCACAAAAACAAAGTTCCCCTTCCCTCCATTATTTTCACCCCTGACTCACTTCCAGCTGCTACTGTGAACCTAAATTTTCGGACTGTTTTCTAGCGATCTAAAGTAAAAAACCACTATACGATCCCCTTAACCACAGTCAAAGTACCCACTAAAGAGCTAAACCCCTAAAATACCAATCAACTTTCTCTTTTATTTTGTTTCAGTTCACAAAGATGGCTTGTGTGACTCTAAAGAGACCCTTTGACTTTGATGCAATTTACTCACCACACTCCTCACCAGGGGGCTCTGGCTGCTCACCCCGGGCACACAAAAGGAGAAAGTTACAGAGAGTCAACCTCTCTGATAATAGATCACAAAACAACAAATCTTCTGATGATAAAACTCATGCGAAAATTACCAATGGGGATAAGGTTGAAGGAACCTCTACAACTCCTGGCCCATTTGTTGGTGCTACTCCACCTATTGTTAAAGGTAGGATTATTGTTGCAATGAATATATTTATCTATATTAGTGATTTAAAAAATAGGACTATGAATATTTTAAGATTTTTCTTTATGTTTTAAACTCTTCTATATTCATTAAGTAGATTTGTTTAATACCAAGTAGTTTAAAGCTACTACCAACATTATAAAATGATTATAATGAATTTAAATCTTCACTATTCACTACAATCCCTTTTCCACAGAGGATATTGCACGTTATGTCAGAGATGAAATCAGGAGAATCAGAAAGACGAAACTCTTGCAGCCGTCTTCAGACCACAGAGCTAGTGACGATGGCAGTTCTTCTGATGAGAATCCCTCCATGTCTCCCTCTTACTCTTTCCACTTCTCCTATAATGGCAGTGACTCCACAGCTAGCAAGGATGAGCCCTCACTCAGCTACCAACAGGTAAACAACTAGCTACTTGCACTATGCAAATTGAAAACCATTAGATGAGTTTTTATAGGAGTAAAACTAAATGAATGTTTACCATTTTCTGTTTGGTTTCTACTCCAGGTGGTGAACATTTGTGAAGAGGCGTTGAGTCAGAGAGATCTGCAGGTGCGTCAAGAGTACGAGAAAGAACTCTCAGTGAGAAAAGCTGAGCAGTATGATGCCTTTGCTAAATTCTCTGATAACGAACTTAATTACTCTCATCGTGAGGACAAACCCACATGTAAGTTGTTATTTTTCAAACAACAGATCGGTAGTGTATTAGTGCTCACATAGGGAAATTTTCCAGAGTTTTGAGAAAATATGGTAGCTGTGAGAATAAGTTCAAATTATCATGTAGCTAATACTAATTGAATGGATAGCTTTTAATGAACTCTTTAGAAATTTTGTCATTAATACTAAATATATATACACTATGCTACAATATTATAGTGTTAAACTGTTAATTATAACATCATAAAGAAACTTGAACTTTTTTGTTATTTACAGTATTCTTTCACTAAATTGTGTCCCTTTTTTTAATATAAATTAATGTTTTAATCTAAGCAACAGCTAGTAGCCACTTTGAATGAAACCAAGGTGGCAGCACAATGCAGCTTTGAAAACAACATTTCCTAGAGTGGTGTATCTTATCGCAGTAAAATATCTTTGGTTAAACTTCACAAATATTGGTACCATTAACATGTTATTCTTAATGGTCAAATACACTCGTATTCAATGTTTTGTGTACCCTCAATTTTTCAGATCTTTCCTAGTGCCACCGGATTATCTGCTAACAACTGCTCTGTGCTACCTACCTATCTACAACGTCATAGGTTCCTATCTACGGCGTCATCGGTACCACTATATGACTTCATAGGTACCTATCCATGGCGTCATAGGTACCTATCCATGGCGTCATAGGTACCTATCCATGACGTCATAGGTACCTATCCATGGCGTCATAGGTACCTATCTATGGCGTCATAGGTACCTATCTATGGCGTCATAGGTACCTATCTATGGCGTCATAGGTACCTATCTATGGCGTCATAGGTACCTATCTATGGCGTCATAGGTACCTATCTATGGCGTCATTGGTACCTATCTATGGCGTCATTGGTACTTATCTATGGCGTCATTGGTACTTATCTATGGCGTCATTGGTACTTATCTATGGCGTCATTGGTACTTATCTATGGCGTCATTGGTACCTATCTATGGCGTCATTGGTACATATCTATGGCGTCATTGGTACCTATCTATGGCGTCATTGGTACCTATCTATGGCGTCATAGGTACTAATCTATGACTGCCGAATGTCTCCATTTGAGTAGCATGTCTGTAAATATTATAGTAGCTAGATTATATACCTTTTATAGGTAGAACTTTGGAGTTAATGCGTAGCTATGTTAAACAAGAACTTGTACAGTTTATAGTTATTTAAGGAGTTTCATTTAATTGAGTGAGTTATTCAAAGGTCTCTTGCTATTCAGTTTCAACATGACATTTTTGATCAATATCTTCCTATGTGATGCTAATAAATGATTTAGTGTTTTTATATCTAGTAACAGAATAACTGAATTTACAGTTAATGAGGCTAATTAAATTATTAACTACGAGGTCTTTGAATTTTGTTTTATGTAAGGTCGTAGGTTTCATTACTGTCACCTCTTCATTTTTCTCTTCCATCCGTGATTGCAGCCACCGGTGCTTGTGTCCCCTTTCGTCACATTCCTTGGTGAGTGACTGCACTCACGGAGTAGCTTTTCTGCATCCATTAACTACATCACCCAATGGGGAAATGGTTTATGGAGTCTCTTTCCTGCTTCTTTGAGGTCTGCTGTATTTATTTTCCTTATGACGTCAGTGATAGTCCTCTATATGGTTAGAACTGACGTTTGGCCCCTAATAATAATCTAAGTATCTATCCTCAGCGTAATATATTTAAGCCTATATTGTCAATTTGTTGATCTAATCACACAGCGTAGCTCTAATACTTCATAATTTTACAGTAACTTAAAAAAAAGATTAGTATAATATTGGGATAACAGAAAATTCTATGACTTACTCTTTAGACCAAATTTTCCACTGTATTTCGGACAGGTAAATTGTACCAGTTTTAACTAAGAATAGCTGCTATGATGTTCTCAATAGCAGATGTTTAGGTACCAAGACAAGCCAATGTTTGCTTAGTACATAGGTGCTCTATTTAAGAAGGCTGCAAGTGCCTATTTAGCTGAAGAGGTTACGTAACGTGTAGGTAATTTCTAAGAGTTGTGAGTAAGTGCGTTTATTAGATTTAGAAATGTTTGCCGTTTTTTTATTTCTAAGTTTTTTAGGTAAGTGGACAGCTGATAATAACTTACAATAGCAATCATTAGAAAAATAACTTTCTTTTTTGAAATTATATCTTCAAAATTAAAGCAGATTTTTAATATCTTAAATAGCGCACAATCTATTTTTTGCATGATTTATTTATAATAATTCCTTCAATTATTAGATTCTTGTAATGAGAATTTTGTAACAACCTGATAGCGTATGCTTACATCTTCATTTGAAAATATATCAAAAACAGTTATTCAATAAATGTTCGTAAAAGCTGTGTATACTTTTTATTCAGTCCTATTGTGAAGAGTTGCTGGGATATTCCTGGAAACTTTCTGTGATGATGGAAACCACTGCTCTTTAATTTAACTATCTATCCTTTTCCTAAGGCAGTGGTTCTTAAAGTGGAGGTGACCTGAATTATTTACAATGGGTGCTGGAAGGACTGTTTATGAAGGTACTAAAAGTTCTGTTAATATCATGCAGAATATACATGAAGATTGTTTGCCTTTTCTCTCATCATAGTAACCAAATACGTATGTAATAATTGTATTATTTCAATGAAATATAATGCGCACGGTGCTCCTGAGAAAAGCAAAGGGTGCGCGACAGATAATTTAGAAAACTTTTGATTAGTTGCGTTTCTTTAATTAGCTCTGTCTCTTACTTTATTTGTCACTTCTAAATCAATTAATACTGTAAGACAAACTACTGCTATTTTAATTTACTTTTGTCAGGGTAAGGTCAGAGTTATTGGGACGGTTTAACATTTTTGATCATATAAAATAACTATTTTAGTTTCTTATGATCGATAATGTGAGATCGTGCGATAACTCTGAATTTACCCCCAATGTGGGGAGAAACAAGTGTTCGTACAGATGAATTTTTTATGTAATTGGTAGAATAATATTGAAGACAATATTTTAAGAAGAATGTGACTAAATACAACTCAATATGTGCTAATCTATAATTGAGAGATGTAGGTACTTGTAGCTGTTAAACTCTATAAAAGATAAATACAGTATTGAATCAAGATTAAAAAAGAATAGTTACCTATATACGAATAATTTTTTAACTAATAAAAATAAATAAAATTCATCAATTTCTGTTATATAAAAAATTGCCATTATTCTCCTTCATTCATTATACAATTACATAAGTGATATAATGTAGGTACTGAAATTTTGTTCATTAAGTTTTCACATACCCTAAAAATGTAATTTTTCATGTGTCCAATACATGTTTCCCTTCACTGTATAGCTAAATAAAGATAGTTTATAAATTTATTCTCGATACTCAATAAAATTGAAAATATATTCACTTTAGCAATCTTTTCAATTCATTTAAACTTGAATTAGTTATTCTCTTGATAAAATGCAGACAACTTAATAAAGAAACAAATTAAAGAATATAAAAATTTATAATTATCTTAAGAAAGAATATAAATATTATAACAAGTAAAAGCTCTGTTACTATGGACTTAATGTAATCATTTGTAACAAAGATTAATATTCCAAAGAATAATGATTCATAAAACATGTAAAAGTTCTTTACTCCTGGAATGCACAAATACCTTAAATAGTAACTGGACAAATAAAATTGAAATTAAGGAAAATGGAAACTTGAAAGTGGCAAGAGAGATGAAAAAACAAGTTAATTAAATGACTACCATCAGATATAATTCATTCTGTTTTATATAAATAAATGAGAAAATACTTTTAAGCAGTTATTAAATATCAAAATACATCCCTTGTGTAGAGTTTCAAGTACTTAAAAAGGTAAATTTCAAATGATTGTGATTAGAAATGTGGTAATTGGCACTTCATCATCTACTTAAGAAACAGGTTTTATAGTTTGAATAGATTTTTAACCATAATTTTTCAAATTAAAGCATACCAAAGAACAATCCAAAGTATTAATATAATTTTCTTGCTAATGTAATCAGCAAAGAGTCTCCCCAATTCCCCATTGCAGTAGCATCTCCTCACACATTTCTAATGTTTTTACCATTGTTGGTCTGTGCCTTTTCTCCTCCACACAACTCATTGCCAAGTCAGACACAGCTTTGGGCAGACCTTCAGGCCAAGGAGCAGCCCTAGAGTCACACAGATCCATGGGTTCAGTTTCAATACCCTCTATATGAGAGAGCAGATCTCTGCCATCCCTTTCCTCATCGTACACTGGCAAACCCGTTAATATCTCAAGTAGAACGACACCGAAGCTGAAAGTGTCGAGCTTGACTGACACGTCACCTCTGAAAGCCTCAGGGGCCATGTACGCAGAGGTTCCAAACACTGCGGTTGTTTTTTCCATTGTTTTTGTGTGTGTACCACTTCCTCCTATTCTAACTAAGCCGAAGTCTGCAATTTTAGGCATCAATTTACTATCCAGAAGAATGTTGGCACTCTTTATATCCCTGTGAACCATGGGTGTCTTCATGAAAGTGTGTAAATGTGCCAAACCTGCAGCACTGCCATGGATAATATTTAGTCTCTGTACGCTATTTAGAGGTGTATCACACTCTTCTGATAGTTTGTCTTGAAGATTTCCATTACTCATAAATTCATAAACCAAACACATGCTTGGTCCATCACAAGAGTACCCTTTGATCTCCAGTATATTTGCATGTGAACACTGAGATAAAACCTCAACTTCAAGTTTAAACTGCTTTTCTGTCCTCTCATCTGTGACAGAAAGTCTCTTTATAGCTAGTTCATTGATGTCTAATGCTTTAGAAGCAATATTTAGATTTGTGACATTAGCTTTATAGACAACACCAAAGGCTCCTTCACCAACTTTATGTCCACCCTCTTTATAAGGACGATTGCTAAAGTTTTCTGTAACAGAGCCTAACAAAGAATAAGGAAAGTGCGGCACTACCTCTTCATCAAAAGAAGGGGTTATTTTATCCTGACCATTACTAGGGGTACACTTCAATTCATTTTCATGTTCCTCTAGTAAATTATCAAGAGTTGAATCATTTGGAATGAAATGATCTTCTTGTAGTGCTGCAGTATTGTCAGAACCTTTTAGAAGTTCATCCAAGATGAGAATGTCTTTTGATACATCATTCATTTCCTCTGAAAATTGAAGGTAAATTAAAAAGAAATCTGGCTTTTAATGTATCAGTAGCACCGTTTCAGTACATAAAAGGGTAATAGCTAATTAATAAATGTATGCATTCAATTGAAAAAATTTCGAACCTTTAAGGACACCAATCTTAATGTATGAAGCTACTGTTAAGAGTTTATTCCTAATAAGAAGGTTTAGTAAGTCTCCAAGGGTTGGTCTGATGGTACCACTGCATCCCCACTCCTCCATGAGAACATTCATGCCATTGCCAACACTGCCTAAGAACTGGCCAGAGTTGACAGCATTCTCCAGCAGCCTAGTGAAAATAAATTAGTCATGATTAGGGTAAAGTTATGAACCAACTAAAATTGTATCAATCATTAACTTGCTCTGATTAATAAATTATATGTTGGTAAATGGAAACTGTTAAATTCTACCTGTTGTGTGAAGAATAGAATTTATATTGAAATTTTATGAGGATGCAATATTGAAAGACAAAGGTTTCAGTTTGCTAATTATTTTATTCCAAACTGTACACCATAAGAAGCCATCTTATTTTTTAGCCCTGTTATGAGTTAGCTGTTATCTGGCTTTATACAAATTCTTAATATAACAATTAAACTAATTTCAGTATTTTACCAAAAAGTAATAGACAGCAATAGGAAGCTTTACATAAAAATGACAAACTTAGTACTTTATAAATTCATTAGGTAGCTATAGATAGCTAGGTATTAATATTTTCACCTTCAAAATATTATCTAAATTATTGATAGAATTGATTAGAATCATAATAAGAAAATAAAGCAAATAGTGTCTACATAGTAGTTGATGCACATCTTAATAAATAGTATTTCCATCATTTTAACAACAGAGTTCCAACATGAAATATATTATTAGCATATAGATAGCTGAGAAAATCATCATACTTGCAATCTTGGACAGAATATTTGGTTGGATATGAAACTCCCTCTGCAGGTAAAGTCCTTCCAGGGGACCACGGAGGACTGCTTGGAATCGACATCATAATCATCTGCCATTGCTTGTCTCTGTCGGGCATCAGCTGACCAATCTTAGTTTTGATGTGAAAGGGAAGATTTCTTATCTCTGTCTTCAAACTAATGTCTTGATCTTTGTTCAAATTAAGTTCATAGCTCATACCACCAGCTGCAGAGGGGTTACCTATTGCCATTGTTACAGCATTATGGATGGAAGACTCTCGAGATATCATTAGAAATTTAGAACCTGGATGATCAAAGTATGAAATAAAGGTATGAAGTATTAAATTTTTTAATACGTTTCAGTCCATATTTCAGAGTGTGACAGTCTGATGTGTTGGTATGACCAGATAAAGTCTATGGCTATAAATTACACACTTAAATAATTTCAATTCACAATTGTTGAATCATTTAAAGTTATGGACCATTGGACCATACTTATGGTTCACTGCTATTACAGGCACACTATAAAATATGGCCTCTACTAGTAAGATAGTAACTACTCTGGTACAGTTGTAAACTCAAAGCAGGTTGCTGCCTTACTAAAACCTTAGATAAATTTGTGCTTCAGGTCCCCCACCGTTTTTTTGACACTTAAATATAGGTAAAAGGAGTCATTTTAAGACGTTTTCCAAGAATACCATTTGTTGTCGAAATGCTTCGTTTTCGAGATATAGCGCTATTAAATTTTTGGTAGGAATAACATTAAGTTCGTAGAACACACTAGGCTTTTCCGCCTTTTAGATTTTTGTGACATCAAATCTTGGTGACATGAAACTACCCTGCATGAAACCATCAAAGGTCCTCTCCAGGCTCCAGGAAAAAAATGAGTTTATAACATAATATTATAGAACTAAGGTCTAGGATCATTATTCTGCAAACCGCATACAATTCGGTTCAGTATATATTTTATAATTTGTTTTTAAAGTTTTTTAATACTCTGTGAGCAACAATTGAGCAAATCACTAATCTGATGCTCAAGAAGAAGATTGTACACTCTTTGTTTTGATTACAAATTTGAATTTTATAAACAAACCATTAGTTTTCGGCCTTTATTTTAGATATTAATTGTTTCCCAAAGTATATAAACGTTTCTATAATAAGTTCATTTAATTTTATACCTTTTCACTAATATTAAATGGATTTATTAAACCTAATACCTAGTTAACAATCAAAACAAATGGTGTACATTCTTTCTCTTCGGGATGAAAATTTCTTAAATTAGTAAGTCGGAAGTAAAATAGGTTTTGTAGAGTTTTGAAAATAAAAGTCTTTAAAAGCATAAAAAATTAAAAATATGCTACCAAATTCGATGCGGTTTGCAGCAAAACGATAAGAAACATTAGCCTCGTTGAATAAGGCAATAAAAATATTTGCTTGGAAGGGACCTTTAATGTAGTTCAATGTATCCACTAGTTTGTTGTACTGCACACAACATGATTGTTTAATGACCTGACAGGGGAGTTGGGGGGGGGGGGGGGTTGCACAGACATACGAATCGGTATTTATGATGCTATATCTGAAATAAACTGCCCCAAACTAAACTTAACCTATCGGAAACTTAATTTGGCTATATCTCGAAAACTAATCGTTTCCACAACAAATGTTATTATTGAAAAACATCTTAAAATGGTTCCTTTTACCTTATTAAGTGTCAAAATATCAAAAATCGGTGGGGAACCTAAAGCACAAATTTACCAAACCTTACCCTGATTCCATTTATAGTTTGATACCAAGTAGGTATTTTCTATTTTTCTATTTGAATACTTAGTTAGGTAAATTCCTATTTATTATAAAACAATTAAAGAAAATACAAAATACCAGATATCATATACAATTTACCCTAGGTACCTTACCGTACGCCGTACGGTCGTACCTACCCAAGATTCAACAAAACATTTTCTTCCTTTTGCAGAGAATAATGAAGAGATTGGAGGTCTCCTATCTATAAGATATCCTCCAAAGTCCAACCTACATTTTTTGCATTAATGAATGAGGCTTATGTTTATCATTTTGCAACAAACCCACCCTGCATCAGTGCTCTGCATAATGTGTCTCCTGAGTGAGTCCTGACTCTCAAAGACTTTTAATTGAGGTACCTAGGTAGTTACTTTCCGAGGCGACTTTCAGCAGCAGATTCAGAATCTTCCTCAGCTAAATTAATGGTAACATAGGAATTGGATAAACTTATTGTAATAGAAACATCTATTATTCTACACATATACTTCATGAAACAATTAATATCTTAAACTAAAGCCGAAAACGCATATTTTGTTTATTAAATTCAAATTTGAAATCAAAACAAGGAGTGTAGGTAGGTACAGTCCTGTTCTTCAGCGTCAGCCATCAGGTTACTGTTACGCTCAATTGTTACACAGACTATTAAACACAGAACATTGAATAAGAAGAAGCTCAGATCGACCGTGTCCACAGTCGTAAAAATTCAACCTATCACGTCGACTGATCTCTGACGTCACTATAAACGCTCTCTCAAAAACAGTTTGAACGTGCATGCTAACTAGGTAGGACTATTTACCGAATGGAACCGAATGGGATAGCGAATTGAGTCCTACCCTTGATTCTACCATCCTCTATTCGGCTATAGATAACTTCTATTTACCGAATGGAACCGAATGTGAATGGAACCAAATGGAATACCGAATAAAGTCCTACCCTTGATCCTACCCAACTCTATTCAGCTAAAAAATAACTTCCATTCGGTAAATAGTCCCAGGACTATTTACCAAATGGTACCGAATGGAATACCGAATGGAGTCCAACCCTTGATTCTAACCGCCTCTATTCGGCTAAAAATAACTTCTATTTACCGAATGGAACCGAATGTGAATGGAACCGAATGGTAACGAATGGAGTCCTACAGTTGATCCTACCCGCCTCTATTCGGCTAAAACTAACTTCCATTCGGTAAATAGTCCCAGGAATATCTACCGAATGGAATAGAATGGAACCGAATGGTATCGAATGGAGTCCTACCCTTGATCCTACCCGCCTCTATTCGGCTAATAATAACTTCCATTCGGTTCCATTCGGTAAATAGTCCTGGGACTATTTACCGAATGGAAGTTATTTTTAGCTGAATAGAGGCGGGTATGATCAAGGGTAGGACTCCATTCGGTATTCCAATCGTTACATTCGGTTCCATTCACATTCGGTTCCATTCGGTAAATATAAGTTATTTTTACTCGAATAGAGGCGGGTAGGATCAAGGGTGGGACTCCATTTGGTATTCCATTTGGTACCATTCGTTTCCATTCGGTTCCACTCGGTCTCATTAGGTTCCATTACTTTCCATTAGGTTCCATTACTTTCCAATAGGTTCCATTCGGTTCTATTCTGTAAATAGTCCCAGGACTATTTACCGAATGGAAGTTATTTTTAGCCGAATAGAGGTGGGTAGGATCAAGGGTAGGACTCCATTCGGTATTCCATTCGGTACCATTAGGTTCCATTCGATTCCATTCGGTAAACAGTCCTACCGTGCTAACTCAGCTCATTGCTTTTGTTGGTAATTGGCAATTAAAAGAGGAACATTTTTAATAGAGAGAGCCATAGGGGGAAGTCTCCATTTATCGACCACTCAAGAGGTTTCCTTCAAAACTATTATTATTGTGTAACTCTCCTTTCTACTAATGCATCCATGACAGAACCAACTAAAAGATATAATTCAAATCTTTTAAACCATTTTAAGCATTATATGTTATTCGTTTAGCATAAATTAATCTACAAACTACATTGAATCAAATATTTCATCTGGTAAAACTCCAATTATCGACATGTTGAAACCAAAATAAGAGCTGACAGAATGGGGAAAATGCATGGTAGAATGGGGGAAATCAGGTAAAAGGGAAAAATTCTGGTAGAATGGGGGAAATTCTGGTAGAATGGGGGAAATTCTGGTAGAATGGGGGAAAAGCTGGCAGAATGGGGGAAACAGCTGATATAATGGGGAAATCTGGTAGAAAGGGGGAAAATAGTAGAATGGAGGAACCAGCTGCTAGAATTGGAAAAAGCTTGCAAAATGGGGGAAAGTGATGTCAGAATGAGGGGAAATGTTGGGAGAATGGGAGAAAATGATGGCAGAATGGGGGTAATTAATGATTGTAGTCAGGGTTTAGCGTCTGCATCGATACCAAAGTTCGTATCTCTGATGAAAAAAGGAAATTAAATACAAGAGACTGGAAGAAGCAGTCAGAAAGGAAAGTCACCTACCACCGTTAGTGACGAGCTCATGGATGCAGAAAAGCTATTCCGTGAATGTAGTCACTTACCAAGGAATGTAACGAAAAGGGACTCAAATATTGGTGGCTGCACTCACGGATGGAAGAGGAAAATGAAGAGCTGATAGTAAATGAAGCATACGAGCCTACCTAACACAATATCTAAGACCTCGTAGTTGAAGAGCATAATCCAATCGTCATCCTCTAAAACTGCAACATGCGTCATAAAATGAAAAAGACAATACATAATCCAAATTACAACAGTTCATCCTCGTACATTTTTCTAAATAAACCAAATAATACGCATTTTCCAGAACGTTTTACCTAGTTCCATTACACACACATACATATCTTACCTAATTAGTAATATTTACAGAATTAGCTATTTGTATTTGTCATTATCATATCATATTTTTTTGTGATTATCATATCGCAAACTGTCAGTAATTGCGAGTTGCAAGACATAAGGATTATCTATTTTGCATGGAAATGTGTACCTAATTGTTGAGGTTTATCCTAATACCTTCTATCCCAAGGCTATTTGTGGTGAATGGAAGAGAAGGTGGGTGGCGTCTCTGGGCCCTGAAATGTTGTAATTTGGATTATGTACTGTCTTTTCCCCTTTTTATCCAAGTAAAAAAATTTAACGCTACTTGCAGTTTTAGAGGATAGCGCTAGGATTATGCTCTTCAATTACGAGGTCTTAGATATTGTGTTAGGTAGACTCGTAGGCTTCATTTACTATCAGCTCTTCATTTTCCTCTTCCATCCGTGAGTGCAGTCACCAATAATTGTGTCCCTTTTCGTCACATGCTTTGATGAGTGACTGCATTCACGGAGTAGATTTTCTGCATCCATGGGTAAAAGCTATCTAAATAAAGAAAATTGAAATAACATTGATAATTAATATATTTACTTACCATTAAATTGTTTTAAAACAACTCTTTCGAAATTGATCAAAATTAAGTCCCTTTTCACGAATATCCCCTTAAATGCAACTTTAGATATTGCTACAGATACTCTGTATGATGATGATAACTTTAGTGTCCCTCCTTTTTCAAAATTGTATTTTAAGAATCTTTTAGAGTTAGCTGTTAAGGAGGTGCTATTTATTTTCAACAATGTATTGTATTCTCAGTTTGATGGAGTAGCGATGGGAAATCCCTTAGGTCCAACGCTAGCGAATGTTTTTCTGTGTCATCATGAAGTTACTTGGCTAGATAATTGTCCTTCGGACTTTAAACCACTAGTTTATAAACGTTACATTGATGATACTTTCATTCTTTTTAGACACAGATCTCACATAACAAAATTCTTAAATTATCTAAATTCTCAACATAGCAATATTAAATTCACTTGTGAGACTGAAACTGATTCAAAACTTAGCTTCCTTGATGTTTTAATTACTAGAAAAAATAATGAATTTGTGACTTCTATATTTCGCAAAAAAACATTCACTGGCCTTGGTATGAAATTTAAATCTTTTGTTCCATTTAATTTTAAGACTAATATTATTTCATGTTTGATTTATAGGGCTTTTAGGATTTGTTCTCGAGGCACGTTGTTTGGGAATGAATTGTCATTTCTTAGGGATTACTTTTTAAAAAATGGCTTCACTTGCAAAATTATTGATACTGTATTTAGGAAAACTTTGAATAACATTTATCATTCAAAACCTGTAGAACTTAGTTGTGATAAGAAGCCAGTTTATGTTAGGTTAGAGTATTTAGGGTTTGTTTCCAATGTCCTCAAACGTAAATTATCCATTTTGATCAATAAGTTTTACCCTCAAATTCAACTTAAATTCATTATTAATTCATCTAATTCCATCGGCAATATGTTCAATTATAAAGACAAACTCCCACCTTTACTTGTTTCCAATGTTATATACAACTTCACTTGCGGACAGTGTTCTGCGGCCTATATAGGTGAAACACGGAAACAACTAAAGGTGAGAGTTAGTCAACACAGAGGGGTTTCCTTCAGAAACCCCTTTACCGTTTTATCTAACCCTGAAAATAGTAAAATTTTAGAACATTCTTTCGACCATAATCATCCATTTTCAGAAAAAGATTTCAAAATTTTAACTACCTGCAATACTTAAGATTTGAGGACATTGGAATCAATTTTTATTTATGATCAGAAGCCCCAACTCAATTCACAAGGGGCTTCTACGGAATTATTTATTCTAAAATGATTTATTTTTGTAATTTATTTTCATTTCGTTATGTATTTATTTATATTGTAATTAAAGATAGAAATAAGTTTTATTTATAAATAGTCTGTATCCTAGATAGGAGATTAGAGTATATAAATTGTGTATCTTTTAGGTTAAAATTAGGTTTCCTGAGGATGATTTTTGAATAAATCGAAAGCTTGAACAGAAAATGGCAGTTTTTATTATTTCTCTTGTTTTACATTTTATTATGATCAAAATGCCATTTATCGTCACCCCCATGACGA
The DNA here is from genome assembly GCA_947561585.1 of Caprella mutica. Lineage (NCBI taxonomy): Eukaryota > Metazoa > Arthropoda > Malacostraca > Amphipoda > Caprellidae > Caprella > Caprella mutica. Next base: position 67,931 of record CANNZV010002794.1, on the reverse strand, counting down.
TAAATGGAAAATCCTCTTAATTTATACCCAAATATCGACACATCGATTTATTTTAAATATTTATGACCAAATTAATTTCTGATTTTATATTTAAGAAATGTAATTAAACACAAACTAAATGGTATAATCATAATTTTTAAATAAAATTATTTGCAGCGTAAAATCGCGCATAACAAATTCTCTGTACCTAATCAATTTCAATGTACCGTATCGTCATACATCTCACCAGTTAAACTGACACTCTAAACTGTAATTTTTAATGAAATTATTTAAATTTTTGTAACGATATTAAAAATATATTGAAGCATCCAATTATAAAAACCTAAACCATGAAAATGTTTCTAAGTCTTGTTATAGACGAAAATAATTGAAACGTGACGATAAATAGAGAGTGGTTATACAAGGAGCCCTTACCTATCTACCTACCAAATAATGCACACGATTATCTATAGCCCATCTACTACGCAATTAATTAAACTGAATCTTCTTTGCAACAAACACAAACTGACACAATTTCGCTAGTACTACGCATTCAAAATAATGGACTATAACAGAACTTTTGAAACGAAGCCTCGTATCTGATTGGCTTTGACTGTAATTGGCTCTAGTCGAAATGACGTCACTGTTAACGGCACTCAAGAGTAATATAATGGGATCTATGCTTCTTCTATTCAATGTTCTTTGCTATTAAAAACTGTAAAGGCAAATATTAAAATATTCACTAAATTGAATTGTATGCGGGTTGCAGAATAATTATCCTAGACCTTAGTTCTATAATATTATGTAATAAACTCATTTAATTTTTCCTCAGGAGCCGACTTTTATTCTGATAATATATGAACCTACTAGGTAGGTAGCTAAGTGTGGGATAACATAAAGAGATAAATCCACTTGAAATTCGACAATAACTTTCCAAAGTTTTGTCATATTTTTATACTTTGATTATATTCGATAATTATCACTGTAATTGTACTATCACGGAAAAGAGTATCCGTCAGCTGTTGTAGTATGCTATTTTAGCAGTCTTGACCTTTCTTATTTTTTGCATGTGGCATTTTAGAGAGTATTCCTCCGCGTTCAAAAATCCCCCAATAAGGAGGAGCCTATTACTGGGGTAAACTGCTAGGATAATTGGGTGAAATGGGGGATTAGATATGTGTATCTAGAGGAGGGACGGGGGGGGGGGGGGGCGGGGGTCATTCATATCGATTTCTGACAAGTGATTAGATATTATTTTTGTATTATTTAAATTAAAGTATAAACATATAGTTTCATTTGTATCATCCATGCAATGTTCATTTTGTAATGAATACATGTATTTTTTTATAATTTGAAATGCATATTTATAATTTTGAAATTTTCCATTCAATTAACCTTGGTATATATTTCGTACGAGTTACTCTTTTATGTTTTTATGCAATTTACTTTTGACCAATTGTCGTTCTAATATTGAAACTAATAACTATTCGAATTTGAGGTAAAAGTAGATTTCTAGCTTTAGCTTTATCAAATCTCATTAATTCCAAAAATATTATTTATGACAACCATTCACACAAGTTAAACTAATCCTCTTCAGATATGATTTTAAATAACTTCGCTTCTTTTACACCTTTAAATTATTTGTTCTCCTATAGGCTATATTATTAAAACTATAATACACGTTTTCAACTTTGTGGTAAATGTCTATAGTTTTATTTTTAGTTTTGTCAAATCTTATTCCACGAATATTTTATATTATAATCATTCACACAAGAGCATTTAATCGTCTAATGATATGATTTTTAATAGCTTCACATTTTTTTCACATTTAAATAATTTGCTGGACGGGATATAACCTGTCTCGGTTATAATCCGGAGATTTTCTGCATTCAGAATTTCAATAAATTAATAGTGGTGACTAATTTAGTCGATAAGACAAGTTTCTCTTCTTTTTCGAAGTCCTTTATGTGTATTATCTTTTTTAATTCATTCACTATATTGGCCAAATGAGGAAGTTATTAAAATTTGTGTTTTTAAAATGATAATAAATTAATAATTCATCTTACGTCTTAATTTAATGACAACAATCATTAAGTTGCTGACAATCATTTTTCTCTATTTTCATCAACTTATAAATAAGTAATTAGTTATTACCTATACGGCTATACCGATACTTTCTATCTTTTATTGAAGTTATTTAATTGAAAAAATTCTTTTAGGCTAAAGAATAAAATAAATCTATGACTAAGTTAATCTATTTAGTCTAGATTTTAAATGCAGTAATTTAATGGATTTTTTTATCATCAAGTGAACTGATTCTTTTCAGTTAAATTTTTTTATATATTAAATGCTTGCACGACCAATTGACAAGCAGTGATATAGTGAACTAAAAATAACTGAAGTGATCATAATTTTTCTTCTCAATAAATGTCACATCGCCAACGTTGACAATAAAATAAGTTACAAAGTTCTATGAGATGAACCAAAAGAAATTTCTCCAAGAACTGAACGAATGTAGCCTACTGCAGTTTTGGTGCTTAATTTGTGACATCTGAGTGAAACTGGGATTCATGACAACTGTCAACTAAGGCTTTCAACTTGCAAGCTCTATCTCTTATCATACAATATTAGTTTTTTACTTAAAAAATAAGAAATAAAGGATCAATAATAGAAAATGGATAATTATTTTATATTTATAAAAAATAGTGTTTTACAAAAGTTGAAGATAACAATTAAATTAGGTAAAAATTTAAAAAACTACTACACGACTATATACACTTGCAGGTTATTTTAAAGTAAAAACTACCCGATACAATTTTTACTAAACTGAAGGATTTCTGATTAGTACAAGTTTAGATTAGATTGATACAAGAAGTATCAATCTTAGAACAATTTTTAAAAGCTTAAATTAGGGTTGAATGATTAACATGAACTTACAATATACAATTAATTCTATATCTACCTAAGATTAAAGTTCTTCAAACGCATAACAATAAATAAAATACACAAATTAGTTCGGTATTTAATGCACTTCCTTTTCACGGAAAAATGTCGTTGAAAATCTAAAAGTAACAAGCATGAATAAATGGATATCACAGGGAATGAGACCAGACTTCCTGGGAATGATGAGAACTCATCTGATAGTGATTAGTACTGTCCTGATGAGAACTACACTGATAGTGGTTAGTACTGTCCTGATGAGAACTACACTGATAGTGATTAGTACTGTCCTGATGAGAACTACACTGATAGTGAATAGTACTGTCCTGATGAGAACTACACTGACAGTGATTAGTACTGTCCTGATGAGAACTACACTGATAGTGATTAGTACTGTCCTGATGAGAACTCATCTGATAGTGATTAGTACTGTCCTGATGAGAACTACACTGATAGTGATTAGTACTGTCCTGATGAGAACTACACTGACAGTGATTAGTACTGTCCTGATGAGAACTCATCTGATAGTGATTAGTACTGTCCTGATGAGAACTACACTGACAGTGATTAGTACTGTCCTGATGAGAACTACACCGACAGTGATTAGTACTGTCCTGATGAGAACTACACCGACAGTGATTAGTACTGTCCTGATGGGAAATTCACCGATGAGAACTTCACCGATGAGAACTTCACCGATGAGAACTTCACCGATGAGAACTGCACCGATGAGAACTGCACCGATGAGAACTGCACTGATGAGAACTGCACTGATGAGAACTGCAGTGGTGCGAAGTTAATTGAATCTGAAAATGTTTACAAACAAATTGATTAAAAAATCTCTGATATTGACTTAGAATTACGCTACAAACAATTATTAACAAGATAAAACAAATTGAATAGATTTTATTTTAATCTCGTACTATAATATTTTTTTTTTCATTATACTAGGTAATATATTTTTTCATTATACTAGGGGTTTAACGTCGTGCTTCAGTCATATCGAGACTATTTGCTTCAGTCATATCGTGACTATTTCGCTGACGTAAAAGGAAATTAAATACAAGGGACTAGAAGAAGCAGTCAGAAAGGAAAGTGGCTCCATGAACAAAGGCACTTACCACCGTTGGTGACAATGCTCATGGATGCAGAAAAGCTACTCCGTGAATGCAGTCACTTACCAAGGAATGTGACGAAACGGGACGCAACCACCGGTGGCTGCCCTCACGGATGGAAAAGGAAAATGAAGAGGTGATAGTAAATGAAGCCTACGAGCCTACCTAACACAAAAATCTAAGACCTCGTAGTTGAAGAGCATATAACCCTAGCGCTATTCTACAAAATCCTGAACAATGTGTATTCGAAGCACATTTGGTTATGTTAAAAGAATCCACATTCGAGTGGCAAGGAAGAAACAAGATTTGATAGAAAACAAGATTAATGGAAAGTAGAACACAGATAGATTAAAATCCTTACTGTGATCAGAGTGTGTTTCGAATTTTAAAAATCAAACTTACAAAATATTTACCCAAAGGACCAAAAAGAGTGGCACCTCGATCTAATATTTTTATTTTTTTCTTTATGTTGATGAATTAAGAGGTTATACCGCAAACGATGGAAAGAAAAGGATAATTTAAAATTAGTGAAGAAAAGACAACAAAGTTATTTTTGGAAATTGCAAGATAAGGTTGAATAGATGTTTAGCATTAGAAACGTGGTTTTATAGAAACACTACATTTATCTTCTATTACTCGAGACTAACTGTTAGATAAAGTCTAATTCCAATCCGTAGAATACTTACTACAATTAATGCTACAAAGGACTATATTACAAACTAATTGGCAAAAAGTCTAATTAATTTAAACGAAACTAAAGACCTCTACAAAAGAGATAATTGAATTTTACTAATTTCTTGTAATTAAATATTGGTCATTTTTTTAAACAAGATTATAGCTTTATGGAAACAGAAATTGTACTGAAAAAGGGTAATACATATTTGTTTCAAAAATGGAAGGAAGTATTTAATTTTATTCGATTTGTTGTCAAAGGAGATGCAAAGAACGAAACTGTAAAATAGAAAAAATGAAAGTCAATAAGTTGAAAATACTGAACAATGTCACTAAACTACTTAATTTTATTTAAATGTTCAAATATGAATGTCACAAGACTAATGAAATATTGTAGAAACTCTCATTTTAGCGGCAAGTTACATGTTGAACTAATCTAGGATATTGTATAAATTAAGCTATTCGTATTATCAGTAAATTTTAAGAGTTTAAACGTTGTTTTAGTTTAATGATTTAATGAGTCAAGAATTCCAAACTGGAGTATAAACAAAAATCTACAGTTAAAAAAAAAAAGTAACTATATAAGAGTTTAATTAATTATTACCAGTACTCTGAATATTTGCAAATTTTAATACTAGCAAAATAAATAACCGTTTATCACCATGGAGTGGATATGAACAGTCAGTATTTAAGCATTCAGTATTTCAGAAACTAAAGAAACCATAAGTTGTGTATTTACAATTACCAATTGTAAAGTATTTGGACGAAGTAATTTACAATTGCCAATCAATTTAATTGAAAGTTTTTAGGCCATATCGTTGATATTGAAAAAAAAATTGAATATATATGGGGCTTGAAGTAACAGTTATAAAGGAAAGAGACTCCATGAAAGAATAATCTACCACCAGTCGGAGACAACGCTCATGGATGCAAAAAAAAAATCCATGACTGCAGTCACTTACCAAGGAATGTGATGAAAAGAGTCACCAACACCGGTGGCAGCACTCACAGATGGAAAAGGAAAATGAAGAGGTGATAATAAATGAAGCCTACCGGACACAAAAAAAAACATACGAGTTATCCTCAGAAACTACAATTAGTCACAAAAATGATAAGCCTGAAGCTGTTGTGCCCTTCTCTTATATTAACCTGAACAGATTGAGGATACAGCCACTGGGGGCTTTGCAATTAGCCTACTATACATATTATATCTTTAAACAATTTTCATACATTTTTTAAATTATATATTTATGAAACATAACTGATACGAATAACTTTGCTAATTCTATCAGTTATTACTGAACTAATATAAATTTGTCCTTACCAATTGAGAATAGGGAGATTTGCACTGCTGTCGTTTGATTCTTCCGCTTTCTTGTGAGAAAGCGAGTTCCACCTAGCGAATGCTCGCTCTACCCATTGAACTGGAAACAAATTTTAATAATATAAATTAGTATATAAGTTATTGTTATTGACTAGGTTTGATGCGAATATAATGGTTTCGAGATTTCGTTAATCGGAAAATAAATAGAAAAGACCTTAATATAGATCTAGCAGTTAGATTGGAAAGAGACGCCGTGATTAGAATGAAAGAGACTCGTCAATGGAATGAAAGAGACTCGTCAATGGAATGTTACGGAATGAGAATCTAGTAATCGCGGAAGTAAGAGGAAAACAAACAGGGTGCAAAAACATATTGCAAATTATATTAATAAACAATCTAAGACTACATTGTTATCCCTATCTAGTGCTATTCTACAAAACAGTGAATTTCAATGAAACAAAAAGGAAAAAAACTTGGTCATCATCCAATTTGCAACTGTTCGTATCGAAAAACTCTCTGCCTCTTTCTTCAATTCATGACTGTTACATAGTGTCATTCGTTGAAAACTCTCATAAATGCAACATGAATATCTTACATATTTACTCTTATGAATTTAAGAGTTTTTTTTAGTATAAGGTTATTAATAAATAATCTCTGTTAATTTAAGTAGGGGCTTAACGTTTTCATTGGATCCAAAGGCCATATCGCTAACAATGAAATTAAATACAAGGGACTGGAAGAAGCAGTATGAAAGGAAAGTGGCTCCATGAACAAAGTCACCTACCACCGTCGGTGACAATGCTCATGAATACTAAAGAGCTACTCCGAGAATGCATTCACTTAAAACGAATAAAAAAGGACCCAATTTAACGTCCGGAGAATACACTCACGGATGGAAGATTAAAATGAAAAGGGGATAGTAAATTAAGCCTACAAGCCTAATAAACCTAAAAGTCGAAGACCTTGTATTTTGAAAGCATAAACCTAGTGCTATCCTCTAAAACTGCAAGTGGCGTAAAAAGATAAACATAATAAGAATGAAAAAAGACAATTATTAATCCAATTAACAACAGTTCGAGGCCAAAGAGAACCCTCTTCTATTAAATCCACCACAAATAGCTTCATGATAGGGTCACGCAGGTAAATTGCGGCCCACTTACTAACTGCGGCCTTTAACAACTGAAACATCATAGCTTCAAAACACACGTCAAAACTTAAATTAATAAGTTATAGCATTCACAGTGCTTCTTTTGATAGCTATGTAACATTTTAATGTAATTTTGATTCAAAATGTTTTATAAAGACTCTCTTGAGAGGGCTGCAATAAAAAATTAAGGGCCGCAATTTACCTGCGTGACCCTAGAGCTCATGCAGACTTATAAATTCTTTGATACCCAGAAAGAAAGAAATTTCTTAAGAGTTACCTGCACAAAATAAAAACGAGAATTTGGTAGTAGAATTAGAAGATAAAAATTATGGGAAAAATAAATTAGGTGAATATACGTAATTTCATTTACCGTTTAACACTAAACTTGAGCATCCAGCTGTTCCGAAAATTATTCGTAGGTTTTCCCTTTTTTTAAAGTGCATAAATATGGTTATATCTATAGGTATTGTGAGACTAAAACCTGAAAAAGATTTAAATTTAAAGGTATTTATAAATACAGAAAGAACAATTTAAACAAAAAGTATATACTACAGTCTACATTATAGAACTATGACGTAAACCGGCGGCTATTTACGAATGGAAGAATCATATGCATAATAGAACATTTAATAAAGTATATACCTACCTAAAATCTAGAAGTCTGGAGGGTAAAATAAAAAAATAAAATGTGGTTATAAGCTACAGCTCTAGGTGTTTTTTTTTCTTTCTATTCCATGTCTACAGATCGTATTCAAAGGAATTTAGGCACAATAATATAAAGTAGAATTCCGTATTTTTTACAGAGTAATGTAAAGAAGTGCATAAAATCTAATTTTGCTATTTCGTAAACTGTTCCAAATCTCGACATTTTGCAGGTTTGGATACCTATAAAAAATGGTTCCACTCACTAACTATAGAAAAAATTCTGAAGCTCGGTATTATTTCAAAGTTCAGAAGTAAAGATACAAAAGTTTTGGAAGCACACATTTTGGTAATAAATTGCAATTTCCATCAGCAATTTCAAGAAAATCTGTGAAGTATTGATAAATTTTATAATTCGAAATGAAATCAAGAACAGAAACGCTTGATATTGAGCTGGACTTAGTCTCAGCTATCAGCAAAAAGCAAAAAATCAACTGGTAAATATATTTAGAGTTCATATACAAGAAGAAAACAACTAGCTCAGAAATCTGATCAGTCTTTCGAATATCTCAATTTCAAGGATGCCTAAAAATGATAGCATTAACAATTTTTCACAGAGTTAAAAAATATAGCTTAAAATTTTGAATCTAGAACTTAGAAAATTTAAGCGAAAAAAATTAATTTACAAATGTATAAGTAAAAGATATAGTTCCATATGAGCATGACAATAAAAAATAGAGTCCTCAGCTAGAAAGACTGAAGAATAACTTATCCAGGCTAAAGTGAAATTATCTAAAGAAAGACTAATTTTCGATCTGCCTAAAACACAAGTTTTTAAATAGAGAGAGTGAAATTTGATGACTTTTCACCATGACGGCTGAAGACGAAATGTCCCGCACTGCATGAAAAAGAATCGAAATTTCTTACATGCGGGGGTAAAATGAGAATTTGGGGTAGCGTACGATAATCCGTGGTACAGTCGGAATTAGATTATTCATGCGCGCCTCAGCAATTGGACGGATACACTTTTCCGCGATAGTACATGTAATATATATATTTTAGTAATTTTTGTTCCCCTATAAATACATACTATCACTGATCCATCATATCATAATATGTAAATTGGTAGATATTCATAGGTATGTTTGTGTAGAATATAATTCAAAAATATAAATATACCAGAAGGCTATGTTATATTCAAGCAATATTTATAAATAAAATTTACTCGGGAGTCGATACATATAAATATTTATCTATATGGTTGTTGATTGTAGTTTACGGTATGTATGCTTTTATATTATTCATTCTACCTAATATAGTACTATACACATAAATACCAAATAGAGTAGGTACTGATACCCGTTTAAATATAATTAATCTGATTATAATATACAATGATTATAATTTACTATATAATACACATAAGCTACAATCCATTGCTACATAGGTTGCAAGAATTTGTCAGAGAAACTGCGTCTATTTAATTCATAACAAAGAGGAACAGCTGGTACAGTTGCCAAGTATTTAGATAATGTATTAGATTTCTTTACCTTAACCCAAACTCTCTACGTAAAGATGAAATACAACTAATTATTAAATACTCTGGCATAGTGACACTATGTAAATTCTTCATTTAAATATTATCTTCTGATACCTAGTTAATACTTAGTTATTAACTGAACGACGAACGAACTTTCAATAAACTTTGGTTTAAAAGTTAGGCCTAAATCCTACTTATCACCGTACAAAATTTATCTTTGATTCATTTGAAGCCAGGCTGCTTACCGGGTAGGTTCAGCTTATGATGCTTCTTTATCCTATACTTTAACCCTTGGAAAGTAGGAATAATCTAAATATCTTATTGGCTTAGCCGTACTTGTAGTCTAAGCCTATATTTTCAACTAGTTTTCCATTAATTGAATTAGTTAGGTAATAGGCTACTTTACTAACTTGATTAATGTATTTGTTAAAAACTCTTGTGTTAAATTAACCTACCTATGTTACTATGTACCTACCCAGACTGCAGAATATCTGAATATCAGAATATGGAACATTTTTCCAAGACTCTGGCACTCTGCCACTTCAAGGCTCAAGCCAGTCTGCAGAACATGGGACATTGTCACATTTTATTATTTTCTGTGCGAACAATCCTTAATTTTCTCCTATGTTTACATGTATTTTACTGAGAACAGAAACCAAATTAGATGATTTCTTGGAGAACAGTTTACCAGTTCCTGCAGTCACCAGTCTGGGAGACTGGGACCTCTGCAACAAATCTCAGAAATCTGAACCCAATTTTAGATCTCTGCAGGAAACTGTGGAAATCTTGAATTAATTAATTCATGTTACCTGTACCATTAATTTAGCTGCCGGAGAATTTTGAATTAATTCTTATGTTACCATTAATTTAGCTGCAAGCCTGCGGGTCCTGGGAGATTCTGAATCTGCTGCTGAGAGTTTGAGAATTAGACGGAGAGTAACCCTTTTTCAAATTACAATTTCTGCAGGACAAGCTGCAAGAGACACAGTATGCACCAGATTGTTACATTGTATTTGGTGGTAAATTCCAATGATATGTCATAATGTCTGCTCTTTTCCGTGTTGAACGTGTCTCTTTCGTCGGTGGAGTTCTATTTTATTTTTGTGAAGTCAAGATAAGTGATGGGGGATGTAGAAAGATCACCAACCAAGCCCCGATCAAAGGGGGTTACCTCAGATGCCAGTGCAAAACCCATGCCCTCTGGTGCCTTTGGAGCTTTTAGCCTGAATGATAATCCGAGAGAGATGGCAGGGGTATGTGGGGGGGTTGGATGTGGTAAGAAGGTGGGGGAGAGACAAAATGGAATCCAATGTGATGTTTGCGATAAATGGTATCATTGCGGGTGTGGTGGGTTAAGCAAGAAGGATTTTGAGAGTTTTAAGAGCTTAGCGGATAGCACGATGTGGGTGTGTGGTAATTGCGAGGAGTTTGTGAAGGGAGCGAAGGATAGGATGAAAAGCTTAGAAGAGGAAAATAGGTATTTGAGGAAATTAAATGAGGAGATGAAGGGAGAAATGGAGAGATTCTTTGTAGAACTAAGGAAAGTAAAGAGTGAAGTAAAGAGAGAAATTAAGGAGGAAGTGATTGCAGAAATTAAGGAAGAAATAGGGAGAAAATTTGTAATGGGAGAAAGACCAACAGAAGAAATTAACTTAGATGTTAGAATGGAGGCAGAAGTAGGGAAAAAAGAGGAAATTGTGAAGGAGATAAAAGAGGAAGTGATGAGTGAAGTGAAGGAGGATGATGAGAGAAAGAAGAGAGTTTGCAATTTGGTGGTGTACGGTTTGGGGGAGGGAGGAGACAGAGATGATAGGGAGAAGTTGATAGAAATAATTGAGGTTAAGTTAGGTATAAGAAATACACACATTGCTGAAATTACTAGATTGAGAGGGGGGAAAGGACGAGAGGAAGAGAACAATAATAGGGAAGTGCCGACACTGGTCAGAATGGAGACGGTGGGTCAGAAGTGGGCGGTGATAGGAAAAGCGAAAAATTTGAGGAAGATGGGAGATAGGTTTAAGAGGGTTATGATAATGCCTGATTTAACTAGAAATGAAAGAATACAGGATAAGAAAATAAGGGAAGAATTGTGGAAAAGGAGAGGGGAGGGAGAGAATATATACATAAGAAAGGGAAAGATAGTAAAGAGGGTGGAGAGCTGGCAAAGGGAACAAACAAGTACATCAGTAGAAGGAGGAAAGGTAGAACAAAAAACTGGTGATACGAATAACAAATGAAGGGTAGAGAAGGTGAAAGGGGATGGAATAGAGGAGTATAAGGGACTGAGATTGAGAGGTGGTAGAGTGGGAGGGGGAGGTAGTCTGGTGAGAATCGATATGATAAATGTGCAGGGACTGACTGATGTGAAGGCTATAGATGTTATGAGAAGATTGGGAGAAGAGAAGGAGGCGAATGAAGTAAGGATAATTGGATTGGTTGAAACTCATGAAAAATTCAAAAGAGTGGAGTGGGGAGATGATGTTAATATAATAGATAGGATGAGAGAGATGAGTGATAAGAAGGGGGGAGGAATGATGATGCTAACAAGTGATGAGGGGGAAGTGGAGATGGAGAAGATCGACTGTGACTGCAGAGATTTACTGGCATCAGAGGTGAGGGTGGGAAAATTTTGTTTCTGGATGGTTCTGGTGTATATGGACACTAGGGATTTGGACAGGAATAGGGAAATATATAGATATTTGGATCAGATTTTGGGAAGGATGCCAGAGAACAGGGCTCTTGTTGTTTTAGGAGATTTTAATGGGCATGTAGGTTTTTTGGGGGAACAGGAATTAAATAGGAATGGGGAAATTATGTTGGACTTCTTGCAGAAGTGGAACTTGGTGATGCTAAATGTGGATGAGAGATGTGAGGGGAAGTATACCAGAGTGCAGGGGAATGAAAGAAGTGTAATTGATTATTATTTGGTGAATGAGATGATGTATAGGAGATTTGAGGGGATGGTTATAGACGAGAGGAAGGAAATGTTTGATATGTCGGACCACTGCTACATGTCTGGAGTTTTCAGAGTGAAGGAAGAAAAGTTAAAAAGAAGGGAATGTGAATATGATGAGAATAGTTACTATAAGGTGGATGATGAAACTATGATGAATGAATTTGTGAGTAAGGTGGAAGGAGAGATAGATAGAATAGTAAATATGGATATAAATGATTGGGAGAGAATAGTACAGGAAAAAGCTAATGAATGTCTGAGAAGAAATGGTAGGAGAAGGATAGGAAAAATTAGTAGGAGGGTGATTGATCAACCATGGATGAATAGTGAAATCAGAAGGGAAATAAAATACAGGAGAGTTCTAAACAGAAGGAAAAGGAGAGTAGAAGGTGAGGAGAGAGATAGAGCATGGACTCTTTATAGAGAGCAAAAAGAAAAAGTAAAGAGGTTAGTGAGGGAGGTGAAGATGGGATATGAGAGAAGAGTAGCTGAGGAAGTGAGATTGAATAAAAATGGCAAGAAGAAGTGGAAAATGATTGAGAAACTCCAAGGGAGAGAGTCTCAGAAAAAAAGAGCAAAGTTATATGGAGTAAATGGAGAAGAAATAGGAGAAGAATTAGAAAGGGAGTTGATGATGAGTGGTTGGAAAGAGATATATCAAAAGATGGAAAATAGAGTAGAGGAAGTTTGGAATGGAGAGAGAAGGCAACAATATGAAAGAGACAGAGAAATTGGAATTCAGGTTCTGGAGAGAAGAAGAATTGAGAGAGAGGACAGAAGTATACCAGGAGTTGTAAGGTTGAGGGTGGTGTCGGGTGTGGAGGAGTGGATGGGTGATGTTGAGTTCGTGAGGGAGGATGTGGAGAGGAGAATAAAGAAAGTGAAAGGTGGAAAGCAACCAGGCCCTGATGGTATTAAGGGAGAACTATATAAGGCTATGTGTAGGAGTGAGAAATGTTTGGAGGGTATGGTTGAGGTGTACAATGGGGTGCTGGAAAGAGGTAGGGTTAGGGAGGAGTGGAAGAAATCAAAAACAGTAATGATTCCCAAGGTAAGCAAGCCACAGGCTATGCAGCATAGACCTGTGGCTCTAACAAATGTAGGGTACAAGCTGTTCATGGGTATGGTCAAAGATAGATTGGTGGGACAGGAGATGTTTGATGGAAGGGTGAGTGGTTTGCAGGCTGGTTTTACGGAAGGAAGGAGGATAGAGGAGAACTTGTGGATTCTGAATAACTGTGTGGAGGAGAGCTATATGAGGAAGGAGGTGTTGGTTGTGGTAGCGGTGGATTTCAGTAAGGCATTTGATAGCATTGATAGGAAGGCACTGATTGAAAATCTAATGTATTATAAGTGTGATCCAAGGGTGATTCAGGTGATAGCGGAGCTGTATAGGGGGGATAAGACTGAGGTATGGCGTGAAGGAAGGGAGTTGGGTGAGATGGAAGTGAAGAACGGGATAAGGCAGGGTTGCACAGGATCGCCTAGGTTGTTTGTGATGGTTGTGGGGAGAATTATAGAGAGATTGCTAAGGAGTGGCCTGGGGTATAGAAGCGGACAAAGAAGGATACCGGTGCTTTTTTATGCGGATGATGGCTTGCTGTTTGCAAGATAGAGGGAGGAGGCGGGGGAGATGGTTGATATATTGGAGGAGTGTGCAAGGGATTGTGGTTTGAGTATAAGTAGGGAGAAGAGTAAGTGTATGGTTTTTAATGGTGGGGGTGACGTTGGAGAGAGTGTGATCAGGGGGATGGAAGTGGTGGAGGAAGTTAGATATCTGGGAGTGTTGGTGAGTGCAAGGAGGGACTGTTTCAGGGAAAATAAGAAGGAAAAGATAAGGAGTGCGGAGAGAATGGTGAATGTAACCTACTCAGTGGTGGAGAGGTCCTGTGACAGACTATTGATGGGCAAAACTTTTTGGAAGAGTGTGGTGCTGCCAGGGGTGTTGCATGCGGGAGAGGTTATGGTGTGGAATAAGACGGAGATTGGGAAGTTGCAGAGATTGGAGAATGGGGTTTGGAGAAGGATCTTGAGGGCACCTACTTATGCACCAGTGGCAGGTCTGCAGGGTGAAGTAGGTTGCTCGTCAGCTATGGCAAGGGACATGAAGATGAAGGTTAGGTTTGGTGGGTTCTTGATGAACACTGGGAATGAGGTACTGAGGGATATGGTTGAGAGGGTGAGGGAGAGGGGTGGTGGTAATTCATGGATGAGAAAGATAGAGGAGTATATGGCGGAGCTTAGTTTGGACTGGGAGGCCCTGAGGGTGTTAGATAGCGGGGAATTGGGAAGAATAGTTGATAGGTGGGAGGAGGGTAGATGGAGAAGGGAGGTGGAAAGCAGAAGTACATTGGTATGGTACAGAGAGAAGGAGGGAATAGGGGGAGAATGGTACGAAAATAGGTGGGGAGCATGTCTGCTGTTCAGAGCAAGAACAAATTCTCTTAGATTGGGATGGAGGGAGAGATTTTGGGGTGGGGAGGTTGGGTGTAGGATGTGTGGTGCGGAGGAGGAGACTTTGGAGCACTTCCTGCTGGAGTGTCCTATGCTGATGGGGGTGAGGGAGAGATATGGGGTGGTGAGTATGAGTGGGGTGATGAGCTTTGGTGAGAGGAATCTTGATGGGGTGTGGAGTTTTCTGGAGGAGGCGTGGAGGGAGAGGGGGTTGTTGGCGGGGGAGGGAGTGGGGCTGCCAGAGGGTGGGGGTTGAGGACTGGAGGAGGAGGTCTCGGCCCTGCGGAAGGGGCTGGGGGGTGTGAAGTCAAGGGGTCCAGGAGGGGGGACAGTGGCGCTGAAAAGCCATATTCTAGAATCCCCCCGAAATCCAGTTCCAGTTGCAGATATTCAATTTCTCTAATAAATAAATTCCTGCAATTTCTGAGTATATTTAGCTATTAATTCCTGTACTACCATTATTTTTTGGAGGGGAAACTGGAACAATGTTGGAGGGCTAGACAAATTGATGAAAAATGTTGGCAGCTAGGTATTTCTCGGTTCATACAATTACCGGAACGCCACTCTGGAAAAAGAAGTCTTTTCTGATGGATTAATTACTCTGTTAGAGTTTAGCAAACCATAAAATACAGTAATTAATTAGATAGTGGAAACTGCATAATTCGCAGCATTTAGCCTCTACAATATATCTGTTAGCCTAAGGTGTTTTCCAGAGTGGCTGCCGGCCGGAATGGGACATGAATTACTGGAATGCCATGTTTTAAAGTGTGGACAAAGTCGCCAGTATATTGGCGACTTTTGAGGGGTTAAATATGTTGAAAAACATGTAAATATGGAGTAAATCACTCCCAAAATAGTTTCAAGAGATGCAGATGCATTCGGCATGAAACAAAGATGTTTCCAAGTGTAAAATCTTCACTAGGATGTCAAATTTCACCTTTAAAGTACCTTGAATGTGGTGACCTCAGACCTGGATCAATTTTCTCACTAAACTGGCGACTTTCCTGCCACACTTTGAAGCATGGCTGGAATGGGACATGAATTACCGGAATGGGACATGAATTACCGGAACGGGACATGAATTACCGGAACGGGACATGAATTACCGGAACGGGACATGAATTACCGGAACGGGACATGAATTACCGGAACGGGACATGAATTACCGGAACGGGACATGAATTACCGGAACGGGACATGAATTACCGGAACGGGACATGAATTACCGGAACGGGACATGAATTACCGGAACGGGACATGAATTACCGGAACGGGACATGAATTACCGGAACGGGACATGAATTACCGGAACGGGACATGAATTACCGGAACGGGACATGAATTACCGGAACGGGACATGAATTACCGGAACGGGACATGAATTACCGGAACGGGACATGAATTACCGGAACGGGACATGAATTACCGGAACGGGACATGAATTACCGGAACGGGACATGAATTACCGGAACGGGACATGAATTACCGGAACGGGACATGAATTACCGGAACGGGACATGAATTACCGGAACGGGACATGAATTACCGGACCGGGACATGAATTACCGGAACGGGACATGAATTACCGGAACGGGACATGAATTACCGGAACGGGACATGAATTACCGGAACGGGACATGAATTACCGGACCGGGACATGAATTACCGGAACGGGACATGAATTACCGGAACGGGACATGAATTACCGGAACGGGACATGAATTACCGGAACGGGACATGAATTACCGGAACGGGACATGAATTACCGGAACGGGACATGAATTACCGGAACGGGACATGAATTACCGGAACGGGACATGAATTTCCGGAACAGGACATGAATTTCCGGAACGGGACATGAATTTCCGGAACGGGACATGAATTTCCGGAACGGGACATGAATTTCCGGAACTGAGTTGTTTTATTGAGAAATATTCCTATTTATGTAATTTAATTATACAAATAGTCGATACCAGACTGTATTTCATGGTAAATTCCACCGACTTGTTGGTAGAATTTTTCTCCATTGAAAATAATGTTCTGGCAAAGTTGGTGGATTTTCAGCTATTTATTCCTATGTTACCATTAAATTTTTGGGGAAATTGGATAAAATGTTAATGGATCAACCAAATTACTGGAAATTTATGGTGGATTTTTTCAGCTTTTTCAGAAAGTCAGTGGTATTCTGTGCACCAAATACAGACTGGAGTCAATATATGGTCTAAATGATATCATATTTAACCATTTTACACTCGATTCTTCCCGTAATTGTTACAAAACGTATGATACATAGACGAACATTTTACAAGAGTATATGCTGAATTTAGTTTTCTTTATAAGATATATCATAGAAAATACTTAAAGGAGAGACTAAAGTAATTTTAGTGTGATTATGTATTATAATTTTATTGAGAAATAACGCTAGTTATGTAATTTAGGATTATATTTGGTCCAAATGATATCATATCTAACCATTTTATACTAATTTCTGTTCGCTCGTAATCGCTACCCAACGTCTGAAATAGACACCGTGATTCTGCATTATAGAACTATTGAGTTCTATATTTTTAGTACCTACAAATTTCTCTATATAGTTAGGTACCATGGTTCTTAATTAGGCAGGTAATATGATGCAATAGTTAACAAATTTTATAGGTAGCTTAAATAGTTCCTCTAATTTTCTACCTTGAAGCTGCTTCTTTTGAAATTAATTCCGAATTTCACAATAAAAGAATTACCTACTTAATAATTAATCTAACTAGTATAAACTGTAGTGATCATAGCTATTCCACTACATATATATTTCATACTTAACTATATATTCAGCAATTATGCAACATTAATTATACAATCAACAACAAATATATATCAATCCTAATTATATTGACTACCTAATAATTATTTTTATTGCACCAGTTATATCGCACAGATTGTATCAGATGTGATGTCATATGTATAGTATATTGTATTTAAAGGCAGACCGCGCTTAATTATCGAATTACGACTCAGTTTAATTACCAAACGGTAATTAAAGTTAGGAAAAGTAACAAGAGAAATATAATTGTCACTCCTTCATCATGCATCTCTTTTTCTACATTAAATTTGTTTTAGAGTTGGAGTACAATATATAAGCCTATTATAGTGGCTTATACTTAGATTTCTATAATTATTGTGTTACATTGAACCAACATCAATTTTATGCTCCATGAAATATATTTGGTAGTAGGGTACATATCTACCAAGTTCGATCTGAGTTATTAATTTTTTTTAAGACAATATTTTTCCATTAAAAACAAGAAGGATAAAATCTTTACCGAAGAGGAAATTCCTTCAGGAACTACGAGTGAGGGGTTTAGTTCCCTGAAGGGGTGGACCGACCCTCTAAAACCTCTCCTTCGCGGCTGAGAGGATGCTGATGGCATTCCCTCTCTGGATCGCAAGAGCCATTTGCTGTTGGAACCAGGCAGACTCCATTGGATCATTCGTTGTCTCAACAAGGCGTCTACCGATTGACTTCATGATTAAGGAGGTCGTACTACCGTACGCTCCTGTGGTCTCTATAGCAATTGGCTCAAATATGTATGCATCTCCAAGGGCGGATTATTTCTGACGTTTACGGTTCTCCGTAGCTCCGGCAGCTGATCCGGCCTCAACTGTGGAATCATTGATGTGTGTCTCGGCAAATGTGTCGACACACGTGCAATCCCAAATCGGACTCTTTCCATTCATGTAAGAAAACACAGTAATACCATCTGGGCGTTTACCATCACCTCTGTCAAGCCCAGGAGGCTCAAGTACTGAAAAGAGTCCTGCTCTCTGCAAAGCCCGTTTTACCACATCATTCATTGCTGCATGTCTTGGGTGACGCCCAGAACTGTATCTACAAGACAGGCCATGCAGTCCTCTGAAATCCATCCCACTACACAGCGGCAAGAATGAAGTTCGCAAACTCTGGCACCAACTCTGAGAGCAATGACTACCCTCAGGACTTCTGGATCGAGCTGTGTACCCAATGACTGTATGGGAATCGCATTCAACCACACTCCAGTTTCTTTAAGAGATGCAGATAACAGTTGTGCCCTAGCCATCTGATCAGCTCTAGCCAACAGACTCTCCATTAATGAATGAGCCCGTGGTGTATCCCATTCTTTTTGACTGGACTCATGGACTGGTACTGGGAGACCAGCCTGTAAACCCTGCCTCCATGTCCCAACTGCATCCGTAAGCTCTCCGGTATCGACTACATTAATATTAGAAAGAATAGTTTCAACCAAATCACTCGCAGAATACATTGAAGACACAAAAGCAGGCAAGGCAATATCTCCAGCTCTCCTACAACCCAGTCCACCAAGGCCAACCGGTAAAGTTGCCTGAACCCAAGAATCAGCTGACATCTCTACATTAGTCACACTGGCAACGGCAGATCTAAGTGATTCATCAAAGCAGCTAAGTTCGACTACGTGCTTGTAAGCTGGAGAGGCCCGCAGAACATATTGTAGCTTCGGAATGGAGAAAACATTTCTCAACAAAAAGAAGGCTTGATGGTTATCCACCACCCGCAATCGAGAGACCATGAGATCCAGATCTTCTTTCTTCCTTAAAATCTCCTCGGGGATACCCAAGTCACTTAAAGGCACACCCAACAAGGAGCAATTGTCCTTATGAACCACTCAGACATTTGGAAGTCACTGCCGGAACAACAATTCTGTTTCATCAGGGGCATTATCATCGAGAATGGTCAGCTCACATTTCGCGCTATTAACTTCAAGTCCGATGGCACTCAACTTATCTACAAGGTTTTTACGTCCTCCAAAACTCTCCCTGGTGTATCTCCCAGGGCTGCGTCGTCCAGATACCATACATTGAACTCTGACTCAACCCTGTGGGCCACCTCGTCAATTCCAAGAGCAAACATAGCCGGTCCAAAAGGGTCACCCTGCTGGATACCTGTCTCTGACCTCAGCACCTCTTCACCAAAAAACAAAGCTGAAGGCGAAGAATAAGCTTGCCAAAGTAGTCTATATAGCTCCGGTACATGGTTACGAATAACAGTAAGGAAGGTATATCTCCTCAGACAATTGAAAGCGTTTTTCATATCCACCTTGAGAAACACCCTCCTATGGTTACAGTCATTCAAGTACTGTCTTGCAGAATGTGCCGCAGCTTCACAGCCACCCTTCATAGAGAACCCAAGCTGAACCGGTCTTAATTCACTACCAAGAGAGTGTGATAAGGGGCGCGCACCAACCTTGGCAGCCAACCTATGCAAGGTATTACCAACTGCTATGGGTCTGATGCCACCATCCTTTTTGGTTAAAGTGCATAATGTGGCTCCATAGAAAGTTGACAAAGCAAAATCAGGAACTTCTCTCAATAACGCATTCACAAAATCTGTCAGAGTGGTTAAAAGACGTATTCCAGCCTCTGCAGATGAATGGGACAATAGCGTCTTCAAATGACCTGGCCTGAGGCCATCAGGTCCTCCGGCAGAACCAGGACGGAAAGAATTAACAGCCCTCCGTACATCCTCCTCCGAAACAATAGGCATAGTTAGAGAATTATCCGGAGGCTCTGGTATCATCAAGTCTAGCGGGGCAGGCGGGTGTTTAGACCTCAACGCTCTGACAGTCTCTTCGTTTCGTTGGGCCAGTCCATCCGAAGACGACTGCTCAAGAACTGCTCCACTCACGTCACCATCTGCAAACTTAGCTGCCACTCTTTTTATCAACTTTTGTAACTTGTCATAGTCTGAAGCATGTCGATTATTAACAACTGGGATTATGGGTTCAGGCAGCGTAGGTAGGGAGTCAGTCTCTAAAAATTGGGCCACCAGCCGATTGATTTTGGTAGCAAGAGAAACCTTACGACCTTCCCTATCGCCATCTGGGCACTGTAGCCCCCAGTAGCAGAAGCTCATAAGCCTTGTCCATGCTAATTGGGTCTTCTGCGTCAGAGCCCCCTGCAATAACAGTTGGAGGGCTCCCGCCACAGCTATTACTGATCCCCTGGGAATCGTATTTAGGACTCTCAACCTGCTACAACAGCCACCAATATATGCCTCAAAAATATGGAGCCGTGCAATAAAACAGAACTTACCCTAAAATTGGATATGTTGAATTGCAGTACCAATTGCTTCCAATAACCTCATCTGGATTATAATTCTGATGTTTTTTTAGTTACCATGAAATAATCACAAAAAATTGCATCCGTTTTCTATGTCTACGTACGGTACTTATTTCGAGACATACTTATTTCGAGACATGTGTGCTGCCTCAGTGCCTCTAACATCAGAAACGTCATTTCTTCAGACTTTAAAACACTCGTTAAAAACATAAGTAATAAATTATAGCATGCACTGTGCTGATTTTGATAGCTATGCAACATTTTAATGTAATTTCGGTTCAGATTAATATAGAGACTCTCTTGAGAGGGCCGCAATTAAAAATTGAAGGGCCGCAATTAAAAATTGAAGGGCCGCAATTTACCTGCGGTGACCCTAGTTAGTCACCAGTCTGCAGAAACTGGTAAACTGTTCTTACTTCTTAGAGATCTCTTATTCTGTTCATAGCAAAATTAATGTAAATATAGGTAGTACCTAATTAATTCAAAATTGTTTGGAGAAAATACCCCAAATATCTCCCATTTTCTGCAGACTGTGTTAGTCATGAACCCAGACCAGTCTGCAAGACTGAAAAAGATGCATGAAGTTGTGAAGTTTATCCAGCGACTGTTGAGGCCTTGAAATTAGTCTCCTGAATTTTCCGTCGGGTTGTTGACAGTTTTCCAATTAATTCCTATGTTTACTTATAATTATTGGAGAATGGAGAGTATTCTGAGATTTTTGACCATAATGGAAAAAAAATTAAAAATCTTTGAAGAGAAATTGCTCCAAAAATAGATATCTCATATCTGGAGACTGATTGTGCATGCCTTGCAGACTGGAACCCAGATCATGCCAGTTTGCAGGATATGGGACATTTTTAAAATTTTCTGTGCAAAAAATCCTTTCTTGCCTCCTATTATTCCTATATTAACATGTATTTTAGTGTGAACAGAAGCCAAAATAGAGGATTTCTTGAACACTTTTAAACCAAGTCACACGGCTCACACAGAGTTAACAAACACAGTATTCCAAGATAAGCCATGAAGGTTAATCAGCAGAAAATTTCAAACCTTAGTGACTAAATCGATAGATCAAAAGCAAGATGATACTTATTATAGCAATCAATCTAGAAGAGAGGACCTGTCAATACACTGCATGAATCACATCAAGAGTTTCAGTTTCTTGACTTTAATTTTGTCACTCTACCTGACACCTGACTACCTCATTAGTAATTTTTATGAAATCTTTCCTGGCTCTCCAAAATATAATTGTAGCATAGGAAAAAATTTGTTTTTTTTTGTCACCATTTGTAATTGAAGGGCTCAGAACAGCTGTCTTGAACTGGCCAATAAAATGAAGAGAAAAGACATGCATTATTATCTGAGTGAGCATGACTGCTCCCATGTTTCAAAGTTGGCTTGGACAATTTTATTCAGAATCATCCAACTGTGTGACAGGCTGACATTTTTAACTGACATTTGAAATTGTTAATCTTCTTTAATGCTTGGAGTTGACTTGAAATATCATAAAAATATCTAATTTTCTCATTGCTTAATTAAACTTCCATATTTTTGATATTTGACATCATAATACCATTTGAATATTTTTCAAGAAAATATACCTACTTACCAGTCATCCAATAATTAAAGCCTTTTTTATCTTCAGTTTGCTGTGAAGAACTCCCATACTTTACTTGAAACTTGTCCTTTTGACTGTCAAATTACTTAGTTTATCATTTGATCAATTTTTTTTGATAAACTGTATTTTACAAACAACTAGAAAGGATATGTAATACCTAATGCCAGTGTGAATTTTGCTACATTCAGATCATTTTTCTTTGGTAAATTTGATTAATCTGTATATTTTTAGATCTCAATAAAGTTTATCAATTTCACATTACCCTCCAACATATCCAATTATTTTTCTTTTCATAAATGATGAATCAAAAAATAAACTTTTATTAAATGATATCAAACTATCAAATATATATCATCTTATTATCCAAGTAAAATAGTATGGCTCCTAATCACTCCTCTTTTCTACAAAAAGAATGGTAGAATGTGCATTAATAAGTTAATAAATCAAAGAGTTGTTTGTATTAACAGAACTTGTAAGAGGATATTTTTTCATAGTTAAATAAAATCAAGAAGATAACAAAAAATACTCAATGCCATTTACTCTTCCAATTTTTGTAGTGTAATTATTTGTCTTTTATTTTTCAGGTTGTCTGGTAGTTAGTTCACTATGGACGGAACTGGATATCATACAAAATATGAAGTACTAACCGACTCATCAACAGTTAACCCATATGGCAGCTTACTCAATACCCAGGTGAATGGAAATAATTTTCAACTTGATTGTAGGTTATTATATTTTTATTATATGTTGATAAATACCAATATGTCTTTTATTTGAGCTATTGATGAATTGGTAGTGAAAATTCTTAAAACTGAAATATAAAGTCATTGACACTTTAGCTAAACTTAGCACTGTTCATAAAATAACCCTTATCTCGCTGTAAAAGAATGTTCTTGATATATTAATAAATAGTTTCCCAATGTAAATGAACTATAGAGTTAATTTCTCTTCCCCAGAATGCTAGAACTGATATGTCCTCAGATGGCAGCAGCAGTGGTGTGATGATGCACACTGCTGCTAACAGCTCCAGACGATGGAACCACATAACAGACCTAGACAGTTTCTTCAAGAGAATTTATAGGCAAGTAATTTTATTTAGGGAATTTATAGGTATTGAGTTTATATCAACCTTGACTTTCACCTATAGTTGTAGCTATATTTTCAACATGTATACTTGTTGTCATTAGTTAAATTTGTTCTAAGGTATTTGTTACATTATTGGAATAGTGTTTAACTTCATAATTCAATAACTAGGAAGAAGTCTATAAATTATTGATTGCTCTGTCTTTTTCAGGTATCACCAGTCAGGGGGATTTTTGTGTATAGTTTGTAGGGAGATTTTAGATATTTTAAAATTTGCTTCCATTGTGTTCATAACTTTTATGGTGCTGTGTGGGATTAACTTCAGTGTATATTTTGGTAATGAGACGGTAGTAATGAACGGAACAGAGGTTCACCAGACAACAATATCAGACGGCTTGTACACTATGAGCGAGGCTGTGAGTAATGTAACCAGCCCCATTGGAATTGTTGTTCTGGTGGCCCTCTTATTCTTCTTAGGCAAGTCAATCTATGTATTCCACAATATTGTCCTCTACTGGGAAACAAAAGACTTCATCAACAACGCATTGGATGTAGCTGATTTCAATCTGCAGGACTGTACATGGGATGAGATCAAAAGAAAAGTCATGGAAGTGCAAGTAAGATGGATTAGCTAACAAATTTATATCTGTTTAATAGCATAATAATTATCTAGATTAATATATCTCTCGTTGCTCTTAAATTCATTGGGTGAAGTTTGGTATCTGCAATTCTAAACTTTTTCTCTGATTCTTGTATGAAATTTACCTAATACCTTAAGATATATAATATTAATCGGTGTTGTCAATAAAATATTCTTTCACCTTCAATTTTGTACTTCAACAACTAATAATCCATTCATTTTCAGACAAGAGAGCACATGTGCATTCAGAAGGAGCATCTCACCCCTCTAGACATTTACCAGCGAATACTCAGACACATAAACTTCCTCATAGCTCTCATCAACCAGAATGTGATACCAGTGAAGTTTAGAGTGCCATTCCTTGGTGAAGTCGTTCACTTCTCTAAGGGATATGAAATAAATTTGTACTTCCTTTTTTTCTGGGGAGGACACTCCTTACTTCAGTCCCTCAATTTTGATAAACTGAGATCTTCCGATGTACGCAGGAATGAAACCAAAGAGCTCAGGAAGAAGATAATAATTCTTGCAATTCTGAACTTCATTTTCATGCCATTCATCTTCATCTACCAGTTTCTGTATGCCATCTACCATTATGCAGAAAGAATCAAAAACGAGCCTGGTAAGTTTGGTGGTCGCATCTGGTCCAATTATGGAAAGTTGTACGTCCGTCACTACAATGAGTTGGAACACGAACTCACTGCCAGGTTAAACATAGCTCATAAACCTGCTTCTTCATACCTGGGAAGTTTTACCTCTCCTCTCCTTGCTCTCACTGCAGGCTTTGTAGACTACATCTGCAAGGCCATTGCCTGCATTATCATTGTTGCTGGTATCTACGATGATGGTATATTCAGAGTGCAGCACATCTTCTCAATACTTGGCGTTCTCCTTATCTTGATCAGTGTGTGTTCTGCTCTCATACCTGACGAAAACATGGCCTTCATTCCTGAAATACTGATGCAGAGGATTGTGAATCACATTCACTACATGCCAGAGTCATGGCATGGCAGAGTGCACACTCGTCAAGTTAGAGATGAATTTGCTCAGTTCTTCCAGTACAAATTCAGCCTCATTCTAGAGGATATGATTTCCCCTCTAGTAACTCCCATCGTTCTCTTATATGGTGTACTGCCTCAATCCAAGAGAATCATAGATTTCTTTTACATGTTCACTGTGGAAGTAGATGGTATTGGTCATGTCTGTTCCTTTGCCCAGATGGATGTGAATAAGCACGGTACCCCCAGCTGGCAGACACAGGCTGCTGACCAGTGTGAAGAGGATGATTCTCTCCCACCTCCCTCACTAATCAATGATAATCTGGATAGAGGACGCACTGAAATGTCTCTCATCCACTTCACTAACGTCAATCCTGATTGGAATCCTTCGAAGTCTGGAGCCAAGTTCCTTGTTGACCTGAAGAAAAAGGCTTTGCTTGAGGGAGTGCATTTGAACTCTGTGACTGAAGAACAACTACATTATGACAGCATAGACTCTTCTGTACCATACACTAGACATGCACAGTGGAATCAGCCAGAGATGTCTGGTTACAGGCTCAGGGGCGTCAATGGTAACGTTGCAAGAATGGTAGGTCCTATGACTACGTCTCACCTCAGTAACTCTGTGGAAGGTAACATGCAAATGAGTGGCTCTCTGAGAGGCCAAGAATTACCTGATGGTGTGGTAGACTTGCAGCAGTCTGAGAGTATCTTGAGCATGAATAAAAGCATTAAATACATCAGGGATTTGAACCTACAGAAGAGGTTTGGTTGTGAAGATGAGACAACAAGGTCCTCCAGATCACAAGAACGAATCAGGGCCAGATCTTACCAGCGATCTCCCTCTCCCCCAACATTGAACCCTGACCACGAGGCACAAATTTCTCGCATGGACTCTCCATCCGTGATCTTTGCATCTACTCGTCCACAGCAGCCTGCCTACAGCGAAACTTACCAGCAACACCAAGCTGCTTTCCTACCAGCAGGATCTTCCCAACCACAAGCTGCTGCTACTGCTGGTTACCAGCAACACCAAGCTGCTCTCCTACCAGCAGGTGTTTTCCAACCCCGAGCTGCTTCTCCTCTGGAGCCTCCCCAGGGTGAAAGTTCCTCATCCTCACCCGACACTCCCCTCATCAATCACCCCTACAGATGAAACTAAATCACTCTAGAACATAAATGTACCTAATAACTCGGTACAGTGTAGTGAAGTAGTATTTTAGTCAAGAATTCAGGAGTTTTATCCAACTGAATTCTCAATTTCTAATAAATTGAAATTGCACGAGTGCGCCTTGGCCCGAGTTTTACTCTCTATTATTTCGATTGACTGCCTAACTATTTTAAAAATGTATTCACTGACTTGATATATCGAAAAATTGAAATAAAGTATATGCTTTAATAATTAATTGTGTTCTTTAAATGAACTTCAAAGCGTGTTCACTTTTATTTATTGTTGATTCTTTGTCTTTGCTGATATCCTCTCACAAATTATCTGTACCTCATTTATTGTCTAATATTTCTCTGCATGAACAATACACCATTTTGTGACTTGAAGCTCGTTACTAACTTTCTGATTATTTATTTTATATTTAGCAAAGTCTGCTTTTTGATATAGTGGATGCTTTCTGTCTTCACTAGTTTAGCTGAGTTTGGTCAGTGTTTAGATACGTACAAAATAACTGAGACCGTTTTTTTTCTAACCATCAAATTTGCCTTTGAATACACTGGAAATGTCTTACTCGATAAAAATGAATGAAAGTGGCTAGTAGATTTGATGATACTATTTAAAGAGTGTGATCTCTTGAGATATTTTGATGAGCAACAAATTAAAGTAATTTGATTTTCTGTAACATTTAGATGCGAGTACAGATTGAAATAATTTTTTTTTGTTTATTTTTAGCTTTTTATCTGGTAACTGAGAGGTGTAACTCTGAAGTAATTGATGTAATTTTCAATCTGGTATCAAATTACAAAATAGCAAACTTTTTCAAAGAGCATCTGCAACTATGATTTGTAACAATTCTCACTGATGCAGTTTTCAGCCTTCACTATTGTAGGTGTGCATTTTTTATATAGAATATGTATTTTCTATGAACTTTAATTGTAGCTAGAGTAGCTTTTAAGTAGATATTTGGAAGCTACTCCTGCAGCTTTCACTGTATTTGTATAAAAGCAACTTAAGTATATTTTAAGTAGCAAGACTAACACAATTGTGATGAGTCACTGTAATTATGTACCTATGTAATCTTGTGATGATATGTGTACTAGGAGTAGAAATAACCTTTTCACGGTTCAACTGCTAGAGATCTTCAGTCTCTTGTTCCCCGCCTGAACTGTTGTAATTTGAATTTTTCATTATATTCAAATGAAGTCATTTTTTTGGTAAGTGACTTCCACAACGAAGTAGCTTTTTTGCATCTATGAGCATTGTCACCGAAGGAGATTTTGTTCATTGAACTTATTTCATGGCGAACTGCTTCTTCAAAGTCCCTTGTACTTGTTTGCCTTTATTCGTCAGTGACAAGATTTTTAGTTTTGTAGATATTTAAAATTCATACTAAATTGCATTTAGAAAAGATTTCTAATTGGTAAGTCATTTTCTTTTTGATTAGCATGATAAGAAATATTTGTATGTAACTACTTAATGATATAGTTATTTTTAATTGATATTAGTAATAATTGTACATTTTTTTCAGTTATCGTGGTAGTGTGATTATTACAGCATGAATAATAAAATAACAGTTGATAAAAGAGGAAGGACTTTCTAAAATAAACTGATGATATTAACTATTTGGTAGATAGTTAATAATTGTAGTTCATAAATTTACCATCAGAAATGTATATATGTGTTCAATTGGTGATAACAGTTTGGTTAAAATATATCTACTGTGTTGGATTATTAATTTTTTAGTCTCCTTCAGAATCTGTAAAAAGTTTTTTAGTTTGATTTTATCTATTTAATTTAACTGTTTTGTGTAAAGTATGTAAATTTTGAGTATAATGAGTAGGTATAGATCGTTCCTCTATTTAGCTCAACACAGTGTATAACTATAATGTCTTAGTCAATTGCTACTAATCTAACTACCATAGCACTTTGTGTAATTTTCCATGTACAGGTAAGAATAATTAATATATATTGAAAATTAACAGTAATTTAATATCCTCGGAATTACGAACTCTACTTGCAGTTTTAGAGGATAGCGCTAGGGTTATGCTCTTCAACTACGAGGTCTTAGATTTTGTGTTATGTAGGCCCGTGGACTTCATTTACTATCTCCACTTCATTTATCTCTTCCATCCATGAGTACAGCCACTGGTGTGTCTTTTTCGACCGGTGGTAAGTGACTTTGTTCATGGAGCCACTTTCCTTTCTGACTGCTTCTTCGAGTACCTTGTATTTCTGTTTTACATCAGCGATGTAACCTTTGGTTCTGAAGCAGACGTTGAAGTCTGAACAATCTGAAAAACTCTATTCATCTACTAGGGAAAATACACAAATATGGTGAATAGTTATGATTTATGAAAATTCTTGGTTGATACACACACAAAATATTAAAAATTCCCGTATATTTTTTTAAAGCAAAACCTAGGTAATTTTTGGTAATAGGTTATGTTGCTTAGCTAAAGTAAAGGTAATAGATAGGAGTGAAACGTCCAGCTTAAACAAGTTATATCCTATCAGTCCAGCTTAAAAACGTCTGTGTACTGAGATTCAAAAAAAATATATCTTAACTTATTTTTAAATTAAATTGCATTAGGTGGAATTAGTTTAGAAAAATCCCAATAATTTAATTCATTTTTCAATCAAAATCTCTTGTGAAAAATGTTAACCAATGCAAATAAATTTAGTCGGATCAAATCATTAGAGATGGTGAGACGTGATGTTCTTAGTGCTGAAAATTTATATTGTATAATAATCTGGGGCTAACTTATGGGAGTATATAATGTGATAAATCCTCAAACTTTACAATGGGTAAGCCAAATGACATCATACGGTGGCATAAGAAGCCTAAATGCCAGGCTATCCTTCTACTTTCAAGCCGTAAGTACTACATAGTTAGCATCTACCTACCTATCTATAAGTTTATTATTATCAATAGGTAGACTCAATTTTGTTATTTTCGTGCTGCAGAATAATGAAACTACTTACTACTCATAATATATAGTTTCAATTCTTGTTTGAAACCTCATCACTAAGGATGTGACAATATGCAGCATAAGATATGCATAATTTTTGACGCGATATGCAGCATATTATAATTTATATGCCTATTTCTGCATATAATATGCAAACAGTCAATGTGCATAGGTATATGCTGAACCAAAATGCATATTGAAAATATGCATTTTACATGCCAGAAATTATTCAATATACCTAGTGTGCATATTACATTCTCAAAGTTAATTAGCCAAATGAACATCCAATCAAGGTGGATGAAATTGGATCCCTCTCATATTCTCCTATAAGATTCTTATAACTTTATTCTGTTCCTTATTTCAATTGTTTACGTAATTACCAGGCCGGAATACGGGCAATGGCCGGGATTTGATACCTTCGCCCTACGGAATTTAAAATAAAGTTAATCTGCATATATCTAGTTATGATTTGAATGTAATTGTACTTTGGTGGTTTGAATGGAACTTGCAATAAATCGAAGGTGTAATCTCAAGTTTTTATTTTACTGCGAAATGTTTAACGTTAAAAAAACAAAATATAACAAAGCTGTTTCAAATTAAGACTTTTTTTAAATAGTAAGTTTGATTCACACCAAACAGTGGAATTGGACTTTTTTGTTAAATGGTATTTCAGGTTTCCAAAAGTGAATCTCATATTATCTGATAAAGTTGTTTTGTAATGGGAAAGAACTCGTTCTACTTCTTGAAGGTCCTCTCTAGGCTCCGGAAAAAAATGAGATTATTACATAATATTATAGAACTAAGGTCTACGATCATTATTCCGCAAACCACATACAATTCGGTTCAGTAAATATTTTATTATTTACTTTTAAAGTTTTTTAATACTCTGTGAGCGACAATCGAGCGAATCTCCAACCTGACGCTGAGAAAGAAGATTGTACACTCTTTGTTTTGATTTCAAATTTAGATTTTAAAACAAACAATGCGTTTTTGGCCTTCTTTTAAGATATTAATTGTTTCTAAAAGTATATAAACATTTCTATAATAAGTTAATCCAAATTTAAACCTTTAAACGAATAATAAATAGATTTATTAAACCAAATACCTAGTTGATAATCAAAACAAATGATGTACATTCTTCTTCTTCAGACTGAAAATTAGAAAGTCGGAAGTGAAGTAGGTTTGGTAGAGTTTGGATGATAAAAATCTTTAAAAGCATATAAAATTAAAAATATGCTCTCAAATTTTATGGGGTTTGAAAAAAAATTTGCTTGGTCTAACCATCTTGTTAGACCAGCGGTTCCCTTTAAAGTTTAACGGATCCCCAGCTATAAGCAGCGACACTAAGTTATTAAATGGTAAATTTAAACCGTTTTGTGTTTAATTACTTAAATAAATTATATACGTGCTATAAGTGTTGATATTTTTCGAGTAGTAGGTACAACTCTCTAAAATAATTGTAGCTATTCATTTGTTTATCATTTACTACTATAAGTATTTACTAAATACCAAGTGTCATATTACTTATTAATTCATTTGTAGTTTCAATATTACACCTACAAACTTTTTAAATTTGAATAATAAGATTGATCCACGGTTAAAATCGTTTTCTATGCAAGGGCCAGAAGAAAACGGCATAGATTAGACATTTACATGTTAAAAATTGACCAAGAAGTGCATATTTCTCGGTTAGCATATATGCACACGTGCATATTATATGCTCATGAAATATATGCAGAGGAATATGCAATATGCACAATCTCACATCCCTACTCATCACCCGAGCTCCTACTTCATTAGTTGCAGTGTTTTCAAATCAGTGACTGCCTAGTTAGGTAGGTAGGAACTTTCTTTAGATCCACGGCTTGCTCTGAGAAATATTCATAAGTATACGGGGACAAAATGCAAACGCCACGTGAGACTCACAGGAGGTTTCTCGAGTGGGTCACATTTCCTTGAGTAAACAAAGTATTAATTTATTTTTTTTGCAATTTCGTTTACATATTCGCGTTCACGAATATAATTTACTTCCTATTACTCAATAAAACTAATATATTTAATGTAATAGTGAGCATATTATTATTTTAAACTAGTCAATGTGAACCGTACGTGGTCGCCACCTGTGGTTCACACTTATCTAATTTGAGTGTGATTAGCGTATTTTAATAGTATTCTCATTGTATATTAAAACGCACACTTCAAGATACATACATTTTTGTGACATAAAACCGTTAGTGTAGTTCACTGTATCCGCTAGTTTGTTGTACTGCTCCACGGAAGTACTAGTAGTACTGCTTACATCATGATTGTTGAATGACCTTGCAGGGGGTTTCGGGGGGGGGGGGGGGAGGCCATCCCCCCCATATACGTGTATGATCGGGTCCCTGAGGGGGGTTGTTTCTTATTTCTGCCAGGCAGGCATTTCTTTATTTCAATAGTCATATTCAATATTTCCAGTAATTAAGTTCTTTCTTTCACATGGTAGCGTGGTTATTAATTAGTGCCGAGCGGCCATTTATTTACGTGGGTTACGATTCTCCCTAGAAAGAATAATCAATTTGTCTAATTTACTGTTTACGTTACTTGTCAATAATAATCATTAATTCCATCACTTCATTAAATGACATCAAATCAAATATCGTACCAAAATAACAAGGTTAAATGAAACACAGTCATAGTTTAAATTAGGTGTACTCTAATTAAGTAATCGATCATACAAAAGGTTCGTGAAATAGTAAATCCTACATATACATCGTACATTTAATTCAATTAATCAAATTTCTACCTATGGAGGAGTTTAACTTACAACATGGGTCAAGCTTTAGAGATTGAGAGTATACTTTTCACAAATAAACACTGACACAATCACTGAGGAAATACGGATGGGGTTACTGAATTTCTAATGGAGTTGATGTGGCTGGAAACTCTTCATAACCACTGTACTAGGGTATTAGGAACGGCTGAAGTCCTCCACTGGAGCTTTGTCAATTGACGTGGACGACAACTCGTGCAAATCACGTTACGATGATGGTGACTCTGGCTTCAGACTCCTACTGCTTATTGAATATCTGCTCTGCAACATGAGAAGTTGTTCTGCAACGTCAGAAGTTATTCTGCAATAGACTTCAGTTCTTGGTTCTCACATCCTGTCTCATTTGGCTTCGACTCTGCCGTAAAGAATACAACCTCTGCTGCCGGGATCCATTGAATTGCAAGATTCAGCCACTTGCTAAGGATCCTATCTCCACCACTATGACGGGCGGAGATCTTCATCGACTAAGTCCTGCGATGGTCACCTAAGGCTGGGGTGAGAGAAGACTTCACCCCGCCGGGGTCTTATCCAGACCGGTAAACTACTTCAGACTCTATCGTAAGCAGAGAGTGACGACAGACAGAGTAGGACCTCATAATCTCAATCCACCGCTTATATACTCCCCAGATTCATCTAAAACTCCACCCAAATCCAAACGTAAGATGCCGCTAATCTCACTTCTCCAATTCCGATTGGTTCTCAACCCTCCTATAGGCTGTCCCTAATTTTACCCTCAACTAATAGAAACTGACCAATTCAAAAATAACTCCTCCTATATTTCCGACTAAACTAATTACTTTCTCACAGAAAGAAACATCAAACTTGAAATCTGTTAGGATACATGAAACCTCAAGAGCTCGTTATTTCTATAAAGTAAACCACAGAAAACCTCTGGTCTAGATAAAACAGTAGGTGGTTAATTACCCTCACCAAATGCATTACATGTAACAGAGTTTGAAACTCTTATTCACTCTCTTAAAGCAATAAATATTATTGTCAAACAACCATTCTAAAACCACAAACATTTGAGCAGAAGGGAAATATCCAATGGCACTGTTTTATTTCAAAGTCACAAAATAATTAACTTCAAATAACAAACCGGTCTGAAGATTTTATAACTACAAGTATACATACGTATTTGTAATTTTATATCTGAAATAAACGGCAAATTTACCTTTCCAGACCCACCAAACATAACGGTCATAACCTAACCTATCGGAAAATTAATTGCGCTATATCTCGAAAACGAAGATTTTTCCCAACAAATGGTATTCATAAAAAAACGTCTTAAAATGGCTTCTTTAACCTACGGTTAGTGTCAAGTTATTAAAAATTATGATAAGATAGAAATATTTAAAAGAACGTGACTCACAGATGAAACCTTCTGTTTGTCGCATTTTTCTTCCATTATGTTACTCGAAATATTTATAAACACTAAATAGGGTAAGTTCCGAGTTATCGGGCAGTTCTGCATTTTCAATCATATAAATAAAAAATATACCTATATCTAACTAGGTAATATAATTATTAGGTATTAAACTAGTTCTTGAATGTTATCCGTGATACCTGCAGGTACCATGGATATCTAACAACTAAAATAACTAGTTAAATTATAATTATTATATAGTTTTTGGGGCAGATATTTCGAGTTTTTTCATTAGTCTACACTCCTGTTACTGGATATATGAAATAATATAAATTATTATATCATGATTGTTGTCTCGACATTAGTTTATCTGGGGTAATATTTGTTTATATTTAATTAATCATAAGCTACTGATAAACAAAAATTACGAAATGTCATAATTAAACAAATATATTTCCAGGCATTATCGACATATAAATTGACAGTTTAATGTTATGCAGTTGAACTGTGAAAACTAGATATCGGATCTTTCCCATATGACGACCCCCACCAAATTTAACCAAATTTAATTCAAATTACTTTTTTCTTACGTGTTTTTGTCCATAGAATCCGAAAATCAAAACCGTTTCTTTGTAGAAACTAATAGTTTTTGAGATATGAGGGTTTAAAGTTATTTATTTCCTATGTATTAGGGGAGGGTGGTCATCAATGGGACACTGGGAACAATGGGACATGCTGAATAACTTTTTTATTTGAGGGTAATTTTCAACAAAATCTTAGTGGTAAATTAGGCATACTTCAGTGCATTCACTCGTATTGCATTCAGCGGTCGGGGTGCAGTCAGCCCTGTGTAAAAGCCGAAACGTGTTTTAGAGGTGGGGAAACTAAATTTTTCGTACTATGTTTCAATTGTTATAAATCTGTTAATTTAACATATAATGCTTACGGCATTTTTACATAATATTAAGTAATATGTAAAATATGATCATATGAAAAGATTGCCTTTTTACTTTTGTAGTTGAGCTGCTATACCAATTTTTTTTCAAAATGGCGTCATAGTGATCATTGGGACAGAAAATCTGGTTAACAATGGGACAGTGCCCTATTGTCAACCAAGCTGTCTAGTTACTCCATATGAATCAATAAATATCTATTTTTGATACAATAACGTGAACTGTAGCTTCAGGGCTTCTGGTAGAAGCAGAGCTTCCAGCTGAAGCGGGACTTTCTATCATGTTCAAGGGCTTTAGCAATCTGAGGTGATCACAAAGCACTGCATAGAAAACAAATTTCACTAATAAAAGAAAAAGACGCAGCATGATTGCAACGGATACACCAGAGAAAGAAGAGCTTTCTGCTGGTGCCACTAAGGATAAGGCCTTCGAAATCACTTCATGAAGTGTCCGCCGTAGATGGCCTGTGAACTATTGTTCTTGGTCTGGTATAGAACTCTCAATTTAACTGATCCATTCGTCTGAAGAACTTAAATCTCTACCGAAAACGTTGGAAATGAAGGTTTATGAACTAGTAGAATTTGATTCGTTTTGTAAAACGTATTCTGTTGGCCATAAGCATGAAAAAGATGAATACGAAATATATATTAGGGGAAGATTCGAGTGCAATGAGCTTAATTTTACAAATGTTCCTGACATGGCATCGATGAGGCTTGAGGACATTAAACTGATATTATATGATCCAACTGAGTGTGGGACAACATGAAGAGATAATTCGAACTTGAAATTTGACCATAACCTAAATAATATACAAGTTTGATAAACTGTCCCATCGTTCACCAGGGTATGTCCCATTGTTCACCAGTGCTGTTATACAATGGGACAATTTTTTTTGTTTTTTATTTAATTTTTTCTAGTCAACAGAATATATGATATCATTCGAGTTAGTTTCATTTTATAAAGAAATATCAATATTACACATGGATTTTTTATTTTTCATACTTTGCCCATAGTAAATGAAATATCAATCTTTCTGTGATTTTTGTCCCATTGATGACCGTCCTCCCCTACTGAAGGATTGGGAACTTTGAAAAAACTCGTGTTTTCACGCTTTTTGACCAATTTTGGTCAAAGATAGCCGTAATGCAGTTTGTTGTATCCGCTAGTTTGTTGTACTGCACACTTCATGATTGAATAATTATCTGGCAGGTGGGTATGGAGGGTGGTACACACATTACACATATATCAGCATTGAAGTAATAAATTGAAAATATCACGGAAACTGGAAATATATTCGATATATGTATTTCAAAAGGCATGCCGCCCCCGAGCCCCCCTGCCAGGTCATTAATCAATCATGAAGTGTGCAGTACAACAAACTAGCGGATACATCAAACTACATTACTGTTTCATGTAAAAAATCTATATTGTTTAAGTAATTTCAATGAAAACACGAGTTTTTTCAAAAGTTCTCAATCCTTCAGTAATACATAGGAAATAAATAACTTTAAACCCACATATCTCAAAAACTATTAGTTTCTACAAAAAAACTATTTTGATTTCCGGATTCTATGGACAAAAACACACATAAAAAAAATTAATTTAAATAAATTCTGGTGGGGGTCGTCAAATGGAAAAGAACCTAGATATCTTATAATAATTAGATATTAATACTCACAAATCAGAAGTAGGAATGGTAAAAGGAAAGAATTGAGTGAAGTTCCGTTCACTTTACAATTAGTAGAGAGGCGGTATCCAAAATGAAAATTTAAAAATCAATTTTGGGTAGAGAGGTACATCGACCCTAGTTTGATCAGTTATAT
The DNA here is from genome assembly GCA_947561585.1 of Caprella mutica. NCBI lineage: Eukaryota > Metazoa > Arthropoda > Malacostraca > Amphipoda > Caprellidae > Caprella > Caprella mutica. The sequence goes on along the minus strand of CANNZV010002794.1, from coordinate 31,615 downwards.
GGTCCCTCACATCACCAGGGTGGATGTACCACGAAAAAATCCCTTTTTGGTCATTTTGACTCATTTTATTAAAAAGGTAAAAAGCTGAAATTTGTAAATATTTCGGAGTGAGAGAAAACTAAAATTGATCTAAAAAGATAAGTACTTAACATAAAAAGATGTTTAAACACTCAAAGGAAAGCATTTGATAGTATCTACAAGACAATATAAATGTAATTGTGATAGGTCCACTTTCGCGGTCAGGAGAGGTCAAATAATGACGTCATAAGTGTCCAGCTGAAAATGCGTGACTATGAAAATGGAAAATCTTCTGCCAAACTAGAATATACACTGCGACCAGAATTATTAGTCCAAAGAGTTTTTTGCCCATAACTCTAAAACCGTTTGCGGAAGATTTCCGAAATTTCAACCATAGGTGTAGAAGAGTATGAGACACGTTCTAACTAATTTTCAAAGTTGTACTCTTCTTTGTTTTGAATTTATTTAATATTTCCTTTTTTCAGGTGACCATAATTATTAGTCCAGTACATAATTTTTATTTAATTAGTTGAAAATGGGGCGTGGAAAGGACCTTTCAGAGCAAGAAAAAAACCTTATCATCAAGTTAACAGCTAAGAAGAAGCCTCAAGCTGAAATAGCTGCACAAATTGGACGCCATGTAAAAACCATCAAGCGTTTTTTGGAAAATCCGAAAATTCGTAAAGAACGCAAGGATAAAGGAAAATTGAGGAAACTATCAGAAAGGGATGTGCGCCGCCTGAAGGCTACATTGAAGGAAGAACCCTGGTTCAACAAGCAAGGACATTTTTTCCGCTTCCGGGGTTGCAGATGTGTCTAAATCGACCCGCAATTCAGTTCTTGGAAAATTTGCTAAACAAAAAAAAGCCACTATAACTCCTCCTCTCACCCCAAAACACAAAGAGAGGCGTCTAGATTGGGCCAAGAGATATATGAGAACCTCTCCAAAGCTTATATTATTCACTGACGAATGTAGAGCAACTTTGGATGGCCCTGATGGATGGTCCAAAGGATGGGTGTTTGGGGATGACCCTTCCCAAATGCGTTTGCGACGTCAGCAAGGTGGTGGAGGGGTGATGTTTTGTGCGGGAATTATAGAGGATGTACTCATTGGTCCTGTGAAGGTGCAAGAAGGTGTTAAAGGTCCTCTCCAGGCTCCGGGAAAAAAATGGAGTTTATTACATAATATGAAAGAACTAAGGTCTACGATCATTATTCCGAAAACCGCATACAATTCGGTTCAGTATATATTTTATTATTTACTTTTAAAGTTTTTTAATACTCTGTAATCAACAATCGAGCGAATCTCCAACCTGACGCTGAGAAAGAAGATTGTACACTCTTTGTTTTGATTTCAAATTTAGATTTTTAAACAAACAATGCGTTTTTGGCCTTCTATTAAGATATTAATTGTTTCTTCGAGTATATAAACGTTTCTATAATAAGTTTATCCAAATTTAAACCTTTAAACTAATAATAAATAGATATATTAAACCGAATACCTAGTTGACAATCAAAACAAATGGTGTACATTCTTCTTCTTCAGACTGAAAATTAGAAAGTCGGAAGTAAAGTAGGTTTTGTAGAGTTTGGATTATAAAAATCTTTAAACGCATATAAAATTAAAAATATGCTATCAAATTTTATGGGGTTTGCAGTAAAATGTTGAGAAACATTAGCTTCGTCGAATTAAGCAATAAAAAAATTTGCTTGGAGGGGACCTTTAAACTCGATTCTAAGCGCTACTGTGAGTTCATTGATTCTGCTCTTTCAGACTGGTTAGATGACCTGCCTTTGGAACAACGCCGTAAAATCATATTTATGCAAGATAATGCTCCGTCGCATGCAGCAAAGAAAACCAAAGAGTTCTTGCACTCACTGGGCTTCAAGAATAACACCCTGATGGACTGGCCTGCCTGCTCACCCGATTTAAATCCCATTGAAAATTTATGGGCCATCATCAAAAGAAGTGTTTACAGCAATGGGAAGCAGTATTCATCAAAAAATGATCTCTGGGCTGCCATACAGAATGCTGCGAAGGCTGTGGATCCTTCTACTATCAAAAAACTAACAGATTCTGTCACTGAACGAATGTTTCAAGTCATAAAATCCCAAGGATCTCACATTGGGAAATAATCATGATTTCTGCCATATTAAATTCACTATTGACTACTTTCTTGTGTTTACAAAGTGTATTTGTATTTGGTATTTGATGTTAAAAGTTTTGTTATTTAAAAAATTCGTTTATTTATCCTTGTAACAAATTTATAAAGAAACGAAAAAATCGGGACTAATAATTCTGGTCACCTGAAAAATGGAAATATTAAATAAATTCAAAATTAAAAAGAGTTAACCTTCGTATAATGACACGAATGTGTCTCATATTCTTCTACACTTATGGTGAAAATTTCGTAAATTTACCGCTGCCCGTTTTTGAGATATAGTCAATAAACACTTAGGACTAATAATTCTGGTCGTAGTGTAATGGTAGAAGTTTTTATTTAGTTTAGTATAAAAGAAGTTATCAGTGGGCAGTTTTCAAAACAAACAGACTCCAGATATCTTTTGTATTAACCCTTTAGGAGCCGTTTGAAAATTTAAGATTTTTCTCAAAACAGCCAAATTTTTCAGTTTCATACTAAATATTTTCAAGAAAATTGTAAAACGAAAAATATGAACATAATTCATGTAAGGCACAATGTGAATACTCGAAATCCACAGAAAGAGGTTTTTCTACCAGTGCAATAAAACAAAATCCCTTTAATATTAAATGTCAAGTATAAATTATATCATTCATCTAAACTATTGGTTCCTAAACTTTTTTCTTACATTTTCACCCACCACCTTTCTTCAAGCATCCTGAATTCTCCCTTCAAGTGTATGTAGATGGATAAGAGAAGTTACAATTACTGTACAAATATACTCATAAATTTTTCGTTTCAGAGTAAATTGGATAGAGAGCATTTAGTAAAAAGTAAGCAGAACCATAGAAAAAATCCATCTGAGATTTTTAAGTTAGTAGGTTTCCCCAATTATCTCCCCCGAGGCAGTTGCAAATATCCCCAGTTTGTGTAGGCCCAATTCTCCATTAACTTCTATCCAACCAGAGATGGTGGGAGACAGAATCTTTTGAGAAGCCACAAGAGACTGCCTCCAGACAAAGTTCTGACAGTGAGTGCGGACTATATGGTCGTTGAGGGCATCCTGTGTAGCTGGTAAACCGTTCAATTATTTCTTTCCTTCACAAAATTTTTCAGACGAACTTGGTTGCCAGATTCACATTTCTTGTTGGACTACATATAAATTGTTTTATCACTTTCACTTAATTGGTCGTCACTCAATGGAACGCTTTTTCCCCCAAGTTCCTTCAGTAACGAGGCTTTATCGTTCTCATGAAAACTTTCATATCTGTATTTTTGTCTTTTTCAGCAAACTGACTAGTGGTGTCACTCGCAATCAGTTCATGAAAGCATGTGAAGCTGCGTATGAATGGCCCTGATAGTGTAATTGATGAATAACCTGGAATGTATTTTCTATCTATATTTGTCCCCGCATGCATCCACACTTCCTTACTCAGAATATCTATGAAATGTAAGGCGATGACCATCACGTAAGTATTCCCGCATGATATAACTGTCTTGCCGTAGCCGGCCTTACATGAATCTGCAGCGTGTAATATGAAAGGAGTATCAGCTCTTCATGATTTCCCGGGAGTTGCTTCACGTCACTATCGGTTGAGGACCACACTCCTAGAGGATCATCAAATTCTTCTACCGATATGAATTCACAACCCAAAAGCATTTTGTCAGCATTGTGTATCAGTAGTTCCATAAAGAATCTTACCAGATCCACCTGGTTTTCAGGAGCGCTGCATGGCCGTACTGAATGATTCCAGTTCAACGGTAGTTTTACATTCACATTGTCGATTACTCTTCTGATCGGTTGAAACGTATGTCCCATTTCTTTTTTAGTGGGTTTCAGACTTGATTAAGACGTCATATATTTGTCAAATAGGACATCGATTCTAGTTCATGACTTGAAATGACTCATCTCATTTTTGACAAAAATATCACCGAGTTGACCAAATGAAGTGCTTGCCAATGTCTGTTTCCACTAGAATCTGACGGTAAAAATTGAGTTGGCGACAATTCATACCTGTATATTGTCGAATTTGACATTACGCTCACTCTCCGCAGCCACAAGCAATCTCTTAAACAGATCCCTATCTGCCTAGAGCATTTTATTTTTTCCATCATCAGATGCTACCTTCACTTTATATATGGAGGCAAGCGACTTGGTTTTGTTATGCTTCAATGCCAAGTAGAACTCTGTCGATCATTATCTAATTCTTCTACCAAAACTTCCTGTACTTCAGCAGATAGTAGATCACTTGCCATATCTTCAGGAGCTACGTTGTTCATGGTCAGACAAATCAGAGCGTACCCCGATATGGAAAACATACCAAACCTCAGTAATTCCAAAATAATTTTTGCAAGGTCTTGCTCATCATGTGACAACCCAACAGGGCCAATATCCCTATGGTGCTGATCCTCATTCTCATCTTCCAACTGAAGTCCGAACATGGCAAGTATATCATCTTCCCCTGTCATCTACCCCTCTCTACCACTTTAAACATTACAAATATTGATACTTCAGAAAACTGAATGCTCCTTGTACACAATTAAAGGGATAAACTATATAGGCCTACAATATATCTCAACTCGCATTCATGGGTCTATGATATCTCGTCCACGTTCATTTCGTCCAACGGACACTTCGTCCACGGACATTGCGTCCACGGACAATTCGTTCACGAATTGCTTTATTTTGTATTTTAAAGTGTTTATGGGATATATTTTATATTATTTTACACTATTACATTATTAGCCAGGTGTAAATACAGGGTGGGGCGTAAGTTTGGAAGCAAATGAAAGTGCATATTATAATCCAACGAAAAATATATTTAATAATTTACAGTTATGTATTATTACATAAGGGTTTTAAGAATTCAAAAATCATAAATTTATTCAAAATGTCCCCCCTTGTTTTTAATAACAGCCTCAAATCTCCTCCGAACTCCTCCTACTGCGGCACGCAACTGTTCTTGTGAAATTTCCTTCTAAGATCTCTGGAGCGAACGCTTTAAATCATCCACACTGCGATGGAATTTACCACAGCCCTTTGATTCAAGAATGGACCATACCGAAAAGTCCATAGGATTAACATCTGGGGAGCAGGGAGGCCACATTTATTTGGACCAAAACCGTGGAAGATGGTCATGGCACCAGTTTTGAGTGACATTTGCAGTATGTGAAGTCGCGCCGTCTTGCTGAAATGTCCATAGAGTGTCATTGCCGAAGTGATCCTTAGCTGACTCCAACATTGGCGTCAAAATATTCTCAATATAACATCCCGGGCAAGAAGGTTTTATGCCTGGGATATTCCCTTAATATCTACAATATTCCCTCCTAGTCTGCACTCACTGTTTGATGAAGAAGGGATATTCCTGTAACAATAATATTGGATACTATTCAAATTCTTATACGAGGGAATATTCCAGGAATATTGGAGAGTTACAGTATTCGGTCAGATATCATCCTAGGATATTCAGGGAATATCATATTTCTATAGTATTCCATGCGAAACAAATTGGAATATTCTTGGAATACATATTTTTGATAGTGTTCCATTCTGAATATCCCATAAATATCCCAAGAATTTTCAAGCTGGTTACGTATAATAGTATTCCCCAAAAATAAAACGAAGGAATATCCCTGGAACAATTGGGATCTACAGTATTCTTAGTGAAACAATGACGGAATGTAACAGGAATCGAATGAAAAATTTTACTTCCTAAGAAATACTTTTGAAAATCCCTGGAACTATTTCAATATTTTCTATAAGGAATATATCCCATTGGGTTATATGAAGGAATGTTCCTGGAAGAAGGGAAATTTAAAGTATGTATTTCAAACAACAAAGGAATGTCAATGGAATTGAACGATGAATTTTTCTATTTCCTTAGAGTTTGGTTGTCTAATTTGAAAGCTAAGAAACGTTAGTTTGTGAGATGAACTGTTGTAATTTGGATTTCATATGTTCTCTTCTAATTTTTACCATCTATATAAGTTTTTGAGAATAGCGCAAGAGTTTAGCTCTTCGTCTATGAGGTGTTAGATTTTCGTGTTAGGTATGTGCTTCCATTTTCATCTTCCATTAATAACGAAACTCCTTCACGGAGCTTTTCTGCATCTATGAGCTTTCTCACCGACTTATAATGTGACTTCTTCTATAAGTCAGTTTCTTTTCTGGTTGCTTCTTCCAGTCTCTTGTATTTCAAAACGTCAGCGTCATGGCCTTTTGTTCTAGAACAGATACTAAACAACCAAGTAAATTAAAAATATCGATCTAAATGAATAGAATATCGGATCAGTAAATTTAATGCTGGCTCCCTATCAGATATTAGTAGTACCTACAAAAATTACTTATTTCGTTTGTATGAAATGCGAAACTACTAAAAGTTGCGAATCAGGTAGCCAAAATATTTTTTATCCAATTTAGTTTTCGCCTTGCAGCACTGCAGTTCAGACGTAATAGACGGGTTACAATAGATAGTAGTTAAATTAGTGTCAATTCAAGAAAAAAGAGGTTAGTATTGTGATTGTAAATGTTTAACGTATGTACACCATTGTTTCATATTTCATCAACAGCAGTTATCACTCAACAATTTTAAATTTTGGTTTAAAGTTAAGTATTGATATCTGGTGATAACGGAATAAGAGTAGGGTCAAGCATGTAAATTGCGGCACACTAACTAACTGCGGTTTCTAGCAACATACACATCATAGCTTCAAAACACACGTTAAAAACTTAAATTAATAAATTATAGCATGCACTGCGCTCCATTTGATAGCTATGCAACACATTAATGGAATTTTGGTTCAGAATTGAAATGCAATTAAAAATTAAAATGCTGCAATTTACCTGCATGAACCTACTTACCGTACTATTTTAGTTTGTAGGCCTATTTCTATTCATATTTGCTCAGTTTATACTTTAATTGTAAATGGGTTCACTATGTTAATTTATATTACGAAATGTTTATGAATATTTAGCTATAACCTAGGTTAAACAATATATATTCTCTTGCCTCTGTAAGTGAAATATAAAATTTCATAAAATTATTTCTTCAGTGACCTGTTCTTCAACTGACTAGAGTTTAATAGTAAAATTTTAAAAGTGCCAATAATGATTTTCAGTGTTATTAATGTTCATAGTAGCTTTTCTTCGTTCATGAGCCCTTTCTTGTTTTATTTTAATTCGATTTTTTACTTTTTTGACCCTTATGGTTTCTCAAAACCTTTTTCCTTATCTAATTCTGTATTCCCTTTACTATCTACTTTTTCATCTTTTAAAATTTGAATGAATCACTTATGTTTTTTATTTAGTTTATGGATTAACTTATCGAATACAGATTATTGATAGATGATAATTAATTATTTTATTTCTTTTTAGGTACCACTGTCACAGTTTCTGGCAATATGGTTTATTTAAGAAGTTACAAATCTAGAGACATGTCCTCTTCATTTCATTGTGTGTACTATATAGTATGAAGTGCGTGCACTAAAACTATAGCTGCGCTGACACCACTAGATTCACTTCATAGTCGAGAATATCAATGAATTTAAGAATAATGACAAAATTAAGTCTTGATTGAATAAATTTGCTCCAGGTTAATGTAAAGAACCAAATGGAAAAGACTTTGTACTAGTTGTCACACAGGAAAGTAGCTCATAGCAAATTAAGCTACCACCAATCAATTGTAGTGGTCAATAATTTTGCAAAAAGATACGATAGCACTGTTGAGTGTTGAATGAATTAGCAGATAGAAGAGGAAAATGAGAAGGTGATGGGAAATGAAACCTGTGAGCTTTTCTTAACTAAAAATTGAAAACATTGCAATTGAAAAGTACAACTATAGCGGTATAGAATAGATAAGAAATATCTAGTGAGAAATACTGAGAGTTTATAGAACATAAATAGAGCCTCAACAACATATAAACAAGTTGCCCAGGAATTAATTTGTGCTTGATTACATTATGCTCTTTCTAAATCATGTACTATTTGATATTTTAATATATATAATGATTGACGTATGTTTAGTTTCTTTCATTTCATCCCAGTACAAAAGGACAATTGTGGAAATACCTAGATTTAAGCAATGTGTCCTGTAATTAAAGTGTTAATATTCGTAGATTTTTTTATACACTTATTTGTTCAAGTTAAACTTCTTAGTGTATAGCTATGTGACAATTAAGTTATGCACTCACGAGAATAGTGATACATGGCCAGTGATCCCTCTTCTTTTGGATGTCTTATTCCTTTTGTACTTCTTCAATATTCCCTCTTTCTCTGGATGACTCATTCAAAAGATATCCCTTCAATATTCCCTCTTCCTTTAGTTGTCTTATTCCATATGTATTCCTTCAATATGCCCTCCTCATTTAGATGCTTTATTCCATAGGTATTCCTTCAATATTCCCTCTTCCTTTAGATGTCCTCTTCCATATATATTCCTTCAATATTCCCTTATCATTTAGATCTCTTATTCCATGGGTTTTCCTTCAATATTCCCTCTTCCTTTTGATGTCTTATTCCATAGGTATTCCTTCAATATTCCCTCTTCCTTTAGATGTCTTTTTCCATAGGTATTCCTTCAATATTCCCTCTTCCTTTAGATGTCCTCTTCCATAGGTATTCCTTTTATATTCCCTCTTACTTTAATGTCTTATTCCATTGGTATTCCTTCATTATTCCATTGAGATTCATCTCTGCGATTCCCTAGATTTTCCCTTGTGAATTATGGGACTATTCCATAAAAGTGTCAAAAAACTGCATTCCCTGAATATCGAAAAATGATCATCATGGAATATTCCTTGGGAATATTCCGAGAATGTTTTGGGAATATCCATTTTTTGCGCGGGATTTAGCATTGATTTTGGCGCCTTGTTCCACAAAAATTAAAGGAGATCTCCAAGTTTCTGAAACGGCGGCCCAGACCATTACTGAAGCAGGTTTCATGGTTCTGTGGACAGTTTTTTGGTTGTCTGGGATGTCTTTTGCACTTTTACCAATTATTCTGTCATTCCTCCGGTTGTGAGCCATTTCCACTGTGAAATTTTTTTCGTCAGACCAAACAATTTCACCAGCCGTGCCAGACTTCAATTCTCTCAGAAGTGCTTTGCTTCTCTCCAATCTCTTTTTCTTTACAGCTTCTGACAGAGTCTGTCTTTTTTGGAGGGTGAAAGAGGACATCTTTAGGTCTTCTTTGACATCTCTTCTTATTGTTCTGGGACTCACATTAGCTGTTTTGGCTAACAATCGTATTGACCTTTTCGGGTTCCTCCTGATCTTCTCTCGGGCTCATTTTATCAGTTGTTTGGTGCGTTGTGAGCGTGGTCTACCACTTCTTGGACGATCAGTCAAGTTTCCTCTCTCATTAAAACGCTTCACACACTTCCAAACAGTTGATCTCGCTATTGAGAGAGTGTAGAGAGCAATAATGGCTTCTCTTTTGTCTGATATTTTTGAATTGACTAAATTTTTGTAAAAAATAACACTGCCACGTCATAATGTAGTGTCTCTACTATAGTTCAAACCCTATCTCCTACTTAGGAACTTATTTTTAAGAATTATATTAATGTTTGAAAAATTGCTTCCAAACTTACGCCCCACCCTGTATATATCAATATAATAGTGACTTACACCGAAACATTTCTTATGAACACATAAAGAATTTTTATCTATTTATTATAGTTATAAAATTAGATATGCCACCCAGGTTGACTGTTTCTTCAAGTTACTAATTACCTCGTTGAATATTTTGCATTAATTAATGAGTTATGAGTATCTAAAACTGAAATAACAGGATCCTAACAGGAAAAAATGTGTGGATACGTAAATAATTAAACGTAACATTAAAAAGTACTAATATCTAATTAATTCTTCTACACTGCGTCCATCGCTTTATTGCAGATCACTATTTTGTAAATAATTTTAATAATATTGATCGTACAGTAGTGCAACTTTGGTCACTGGAAGATTGCTTCTATGTTAGTATCTTACTGAAATATTTTTTGAACCCATGAAGAAATTGGAAAGTTATGAACGTTTATGTATTTTGAAGGCATTTTAACTGTCCATCGCTTTATTGCAGCTCTGTGAAAAGGTCAAAAAATGGGCGATTAACTTCTACCGAGAGGGTAAAAATTGTAGCAGGTCCTGCAGAAGGGATGACTCTTCTATATTTAGCTAACAAGATAAGAGAACCATAGTTTCTTTTGTGAAAAATTCCGACACAAACCCAAGAAGAGACATGAGGGTACGAGAAAAAGAATTTTCCCTCGAAATATGCGAAAAATACGCAGGCAGGTCATAAGGCAGCTAAATGACACTAGTGCCTCCATTTTTGACAAGGCTGTCATTGGTCTCACGTCAAAACAGTCCTGATGTAATGTCTCAAACGAAACGGTCAGAAATTCTCAATGGGGCTTAAGACCAGAGAACAAGGCAATCAAGTCATGAGAGTCTCTCACTTGATGCCCAGAGATATGAGGAAAGAAGTTGTAACACTTCAAGCATGAGATTGTGCGAAGTAATCCAAGAAAATCATCTTTTGTCAACGAGATGATTGCAAACTATTAGGCCAAGGGAATAAAAACTCAACTAAAGAGGCAATGAAGGTTTGGATTGTAAGGTTTACACCCTCTGGTACTCGGAAAGGACCAATTAACGTTTCACCAATGATGCCCGCTTAAAACATAAAGCCACAGCCTCCTTGTTGATGACGAAACCAGTGTGGATAAACAGCTCCAGTAGGATCCAAACTTTAACCCATCCATCCAGACAGTCAAGGGTGGCTCTTGCCTCATCTGTTAAAAGAACAAGTAGGAAGTTTGTTTTAATGTAATTCTGTGTACATCTAATGCCTTTTTCCTTTTGGGTCTTGTCCATAGGAGGCCTGGAAATGGGCTCCACGTTCTTTGTCGTCTCATTTAAGACACTGTTTGGACAAATAACCAATGACAGCCTTGTCGAAAATGGAGGCACTAGTGTTATTTGGCTGCCTTATAACCTGCCTGGGAAGTTTTCGCATATTTCGAGGGGAAAAGCTTCTCATTGTACCCTCATCTCTCCTTGGGTTGGTATCGGGTTCTTCCACAATAGAAACTATGGTTCTCCTATCCCTCCCAAATTCATTAGCTAAATATAGAAGAGTCATCCCTTCTGCAGGACCTGTTACAATTTTTACCCTCTCGGTATAAGTTAATCGCCTATTTTTTGGCCTTTTCACAGAGCTGAATAAAGCGATGGACAGTTAAAATGCCTTCAAAATACATAAACGTTCATAACTTTGAAATTTTCTCATGTATTCAAAAAATATTTCAGCAAGATACTAACATAGAAGCAATCTTCCAGTGACCAAAGTTTCACTACTGTACAATCAATAATATTAGAATTATTCACAAAATAGTGATCTGCAATAAAGCGATGGACGCAGTTTATATCACTTGTCTAGTAGTATATTATATACATGCATATCATTATGTATGTAATTTATGTAGTCACTGTTAAAATATTCTGCTATGAAAAACTGATTTCTGAACCGATATTGCATCTAATTACGTAATCTGAATACTTCTATTGCTGCTTATAGTAGTTACCGTGAAACGAACACCACTAAAAATGTCTCCGTTTTCCCGTTTTCTATATTTATGTACTGTAATAATATCGAGACATGACTCACAATTAATACATATTTTACAAAACTTGGGTGTAATAACAGCGGGGCTTACCTGTATTTAATTAAATAAAAATATATAGCATTATTATTTTACTGATGCCGGCCAACAGGAGAAAAAGATTACAATAAGAATTTTTAGCAAAAACCATAAATTTCTAATTACCATCAAAAAAGGATGTTTTCTACTCCTATATGTTGCAGAATATATATAAATAATATAAAATATATGCACATTATAAATATAATACAAAATAAAGCAATTTGAGTTCAATTATTCGTGGACGAATTGTCCGTGGACGAAATGTTCGTGGACGAAATGATCGTGCACACTCATTCATACATGACATTTATCAAACTCAAGTAATGTTTCTATGCGGAGAATAAATTTATTAAACATACTTACTCCAGTTCCTTTTCTAATTCAGGTAAAAGAGTGAGAAATTTTTTTGTGATATTTTGAGCAAAAAAATCATCAATTCATGGTGGTGGAAATCTGAAAACTCATTGGGACCATTAATTATTTCAAAATTCCAGGTTTCTTAAATATGATATTTCTTACATGTACCAATATAGGTATCTGTAATACTGCCTTTTCTTATAATTCCATGGATTTCATTTTTTTCATGAAATTTGGCTATTTTGAGAAAAATCTTAAATTTTCAAACGGCTCCTTAATGGTCAATACAAGAGATATCTGGAATAGGTATGTTTGTTTTAAAAACTGCCCACTGATACCCTCTTTTATACTAGGCCAAATAAAAACTTCTATCATTATATTCGAGTTTGGCAGAAGATTTTCCATTTTAATGGTCACGCATTTTCAGCAGGACCCTTATGACGTCATTATATGACCTCTCCTGACCGCGAAAGTGGACCAATCACAATAACATTTATATAATCTTGTAGATACTATCAAATGCTCTGCTTTGAGTGTTTAAACATCTTTTTATGTTAAGTACTTATCTTTTTAGATCAATTTTAGTTTCTCTCACTCCGAAATATTTACAAATTTCAGCTTTTTACCTTTTTTATAAAATGGCCCAAAATGACCAAAAAGTGATTTTCCCGTGGTACATCCACCCTGGTGATGTGTGGGACCCTATAACTAATCAAACTAGGGTCGATGTACCTCTCTACCCAAAAATGATTTTTTAATCTTCACCAGGCCACTTTCTGAAATCTGCCTCTCTACTAAATGTTTACATTATAACACATGTATGAAATCATAAATAATGTTTAAAAGGAGTCTCATATACTCGTTGCATTAGTTTATAAGAACTACCTGTTACACTTAAGAGCTCTAAATAAATCCATTTTTCGAATTTGGAAGAACTACAAATCTTGGTAGATATTTTATTACCACATATACTAATAAACTGAATATATGAGAAATGTTGTTTTAGACGTAATGTACAAAGTATTTGGATACGTTCTCAATCAATTATAATATATGCATACAGTGGTCCAACTGCTTCTTAAAAAGGGGGGGGGGGTCTAATTTTCATATGAAATATTTCAAAGAAATACATATCAGTACACATTACTTAAATTGAAATTGGAAATTTACCATGCGGTGAATTTAGTTACGGTGAATTGAGTGCGGGGGACTTTCCTGCAATCGGAGGAACGTCATACATTAACTTGGTTTCCGTTTTTATCATTACAGTTCAATTCAACCATCAACGAAAAGCACAGAAATAGCAGTGTTTTCAGTGGATTCTGCAGCAACCATCCAACATTGCCAATTGAATCGTTTGGACAGATGAGAAGTTCTTTTACCTCCATCAAAAACACCTCGAAAATATACAAATGAAAATCATCGAAATATCTGGAAAACAAATAATAGTTATGATGCTAAGGAATAATCTTCGTTGCAATTTTTAATTGAATGGTTTCAATTGTTCATGCATTCCTTGACGAATATGGTAACTTGTCATCGGTTAATGGTGTTTCAAAACCGATTGCTCCAGCACATTGTTTGGTTCAGCCTGCAACTTCTTCACTTTGGTGGATGCAAGACCACATTGCACAAATGCAGCTCTAGAATTTTCGATGAAATGTTCCGATGTCGAGTGATTAGCAGAAGTACGAAAATAAAATTTCTGTTCAGATCACAGTCCAGATTTCAACCCTTTGAACTTTCACATCTAGGTTGCTTCACAAACTCGAGTTTATATAAAAAAAACAGATTCCAATGAGTCTCTTATACGATGTATTCAAAGCTTCGCTCAAAAATATAACAAGAAGATTCAAAAAAGTCTGCAAGAATGTTCTGAAGCGTGCGTCGTTCTGTCTTCAGGCTGGAGGTGGTCATTTTCAACAACTTTTGTAGGCCTCATATGATATAAGACAGTAAATGTTTTATGATAATAAAAATCCTTTCTTTTCCTTCAAAATGATGTATCTATAATGGTATTTGACTGATTTTAAGTGCTTCTAATTCTCAATTTAAAAGTAACGTATCTGATGGAACACAGTGTATTTATAATGAATGATATTGTTTTGATGATTTTTTTTGCTGCCAATGGTTGAATATTATGATTAAGCTATTTTCTATCAGTATATTAAGACTATAAATGCATCATATGGAATGTAAAATATTTACATACACTGACACACTGTGTTCTATCAGAAACGATATTTTTAAATTGCTAATAAGAAGCACTTCTAATGCAGCAATTGTCATCATAGATACACCACTTCGATGGAAAAGAAAGTATTATTATTAAACATTTATTGTCCTATATCATATGAGGCACACCTCCTGAGGCTCTACAAAAGTTGTTGTAAATGACCTCCTCCAGCTTGAAAACAGAACGTAGCAAACTTCAAAACATTCTTGCAAAATTTCTTGGGTTCTCCTGGTCATATCTCTCAGCAGAACTTTGAACACATTGTTTAAGAGACTCAATGGAATCTTCTTCTTTTTCATATATAAGCTCGAGTTTGTGCAGCAGCCAAAAAGTGAAAATCCAAACGGTTGAGATCTTGACTTTGTGCTGGCCAGGGATTTTCCATTCTTTTGCTAATGAATCGACCTCGAAACATTTCATTGAGAAATTCTAGAGCTGCTTTTGTGCAATGCAAAGCCATCTTGCATCCACTAAAATGAAGAACGAGTTGCAGAATGGTGCAGGGTATTTGAGGTATGAAACACCATTAACCGATGACAAATTACCATCATCGTAAAGTAAGGAAAGATTAGATCCGTTCCATTAATAATGGCAACAAAGATATTACCTTGGTATCATACCTATCATTTATTCAGTTGATATTTCGAGGATTTTCATTAGTCTACACTCCGTTTTTTTTTTCGAGGTGGTTTTTTGATGGAGGCAAAGGAAGCTCTCGCTGGACGGTTGCTGCAGAATCCACTGTCAAAACTGACTTCTCTTTGTTTAGTGCACATCAGTTAATGGTTGGAATGAAGTGTAATGATAAAAGCTAAGAAACAAAGATCATGTCTGACGATCCTCCACAACGGAGATTTGGTGGGTGGAATCTATTGAGAAACTTTTCCTAGAGAATAACTGGGGGGTTTCTTCTAAGAAACTCTTCGCCTCCTGAATCACTGCTTCTGTTCATTTTGATTATATTTTCATTTGTTCGTCAAAGACCACGAACTCTTGTGAGCTTTTTCAGGTGGTAAGATTTAGCCGCCCTTCCATTTATCTTGGAGTGAAGCATGAATGTTCGGCGTACTGTTGAAGGAGAAGAGATTTTGAAGTTCTCATAATTCACAATTTAAAAATGACTCTTCTGATGGAACACAGTCACAGTGTAAGCATGTTCAAAACAATTAAAATAATCAAATAACTGATATTTCTTCAAGTCTGAGGATTAATCTGTTGATTTTTTCAGACACATTAAATGTTTTGACCCCCCTCTTGACCGAATCCTAGATACGTCCCTGCTACACGTACATAAATATAATGGATCGGCAATCTATATGTAGGTACGTATACTAGGAGTTGTCTGTCTGTCTGTCATTTCGGTTGCTAGGTATATCAGTACAATAGGAATTACATCATTGGAAGTATTCGATCGTTACAGATTTTTTATATGAAGCTGCAATGTAGCTATCTATTTTCTTGTATCCGCTAGTTTGTTGTACTTCACGATTGTTTAGTGACCTGGCAGGGGGTTTAGGGGGCAGCATGCCCTCCTTATATACCGAGTGGGCCAAAGTTTTTTTTAATATTTCATTGAACTCTAGCTGTCCTGTGTGTTTTTCATAACTCTTCTCAGCGTACCTGGTGAAAAGATGCGATGATTTGATGATTTTGAATATTCCAGTTTAGTTCATCAAGCGCGTCAAGATTATTCACGAATACCTTCTTAAATATCTCCAGAAGAAAAATTATGGAGGAGTTATATCCAGTGATCGAGGTGGTCAATAAATGTTGTCAAAGCGTGAATTCAGTCGGGCTGGAAACGCTGCTTAAAAGTGTCTTGGTGTGGCCCATCTTTCTGGAACCGAATATCTTCCATACCTTCCTCCCTCATGTAGCTTTGGCAACAAATAATGTTCAATAATATCTTTTTTATCTCTCTCCTGTAACCCTAGGAGTCCTTCCAGTATCATCTTCAAAGAAATATGGTCCAATGATTTAGAACTTGATAATCCGCACCAGACAGTTACTTCCTATGGATGGAATATGAACAGTTTGAGGACCATCTCTGGTCCAAAATTTACAGTTCTGTTTATTCACGTATCCACTGTGATGAAAGTGAGGTGTATCTGACGTTATTAAATGTGATGTGAATGACTCATCAGCTGCAAAATTCATAAATGATCGAGCAAATTCTTTTAGTTTCTGGTAGTCTGTGATTCTGGTATATCAACTTAATTTTGTAAGAAAATAATTTTAGATTCTACTTTAGTTTACACCGTAGTGACGTGCTAGACAATCGCAATTGAGTACTACGCTTTCTTGTGAATGTTGAGTAGTCTGATTAACAAGCTGAATACTCTACAGTGCGAGATTATTTCGGTCTTCCAGTTCGATCTTTGTCAGCCCATGATCCTGATCGTCTGAATTTTTCAAAAAAGACAAGAATGCAGTACTTAGATTGGCTCTTGTTAAATATCTCATTAAACATCTCCTTACTCAAACAAACGATCCACTTTAGTGGAAATTAATATTCAACAATTATAGCTCTCTCTTCCATATTGAACGTAGCCATTTTTAAAGGTTTACGATTTCGCACATTAAAAAGTAGATTTGAAATAGCTTAAATCTGAAAGTCATTACTAATATGAAGGCTCGTTTATACGCTACGAAAAATTGGAGCGATTTATCGTGATGAAGATATTGTTACAATCTATCATTACGTGTAAACAGGAGATCGTAGCGATTTATTGGAGTTTGAATTAGATTGTGTGATTGGTGCCAGCAGGCAATAATTAATACAAATCGTAACGACAAATTTGAACATGTAAACAGGGTTCCAAGAAATCGTTGCAATCTAACTCAATGTATAATGCAAACACATTCCAAATGCAGACCAACATGATGTTTCTTCCATGACGACTAGAAAAGACTAAAAATATTGGAGTGAATTTCGTTGCGTGTAAACACTGTCTCAATCATCTGATAAATCGTTACGATCTCTGTGTTCAATAAATCGCTTCAAGTTAACGTATCGTGTAAACGGGTCTTGAGATATAGTACATATGTGTAATTAAGCCCCGATTACACGCTACGACAAAATGAAGCAATTTATTGAACATAGAGATCTTTTATTTATCAGTTGATTGACAGTGTTTACACACAACGAGATTTACTCCAATATTTTTAGTCTTTACATCATGTTGGTCTGCATTTGGAATGTGTTTAGCATTATATATTGAGTTAGATTGTAACGATTTCTTGGAGCCCTGTTTACACGTTCAAATTTATCGTTACGATTCGTATTAATTTTTGCTTGCTGGCACCAATCACACAGTCTAATTCTAACTCCAATAAATTGCTACGATCTCCTGTTTATACGTAATGATAAATTGTAACAATCTCTTTATTACGATAAATCGCTCCAACTTATCGTAGCGTGCCACCTACTGAACTCCTATGCCAGATCATAAAACAAGCCTGAAGTACGTAGTACAACAAAGTAGCGGATATACAAAAACAGACGTTACAATCATCTATGTTGAGATTTTTCAAAATGAGAAAGAAATTTTAAATTTTGTTCTTTTTTCAGTAATAGAAAACGAACTAGAACGGGCACTCGGTAGAGCGCATACCTTCGCCGCCGATTATATATGACCTTGACTATCCAATAATACTTGAGTTATAAATGACTTTGACCTTAACGTTTGACCCGTTAGCTCCCAAAATATAATTTACTGGTTTCTGGATAATGAGCAAATTGTATCAACAAATTTCAGGCAATTTGATTGAATGCTTTTTGAGTTATTGAGTTACAAATGACCTTGACCCGATCACTCCTAAAATCTAAACAAATGGTTCCTGTATATTGACTAATCGTCTCACCAAACTTCAGACAATTTGGTTGAATACTTTTTGATTTATGCAAATAATGAGATGATAAATATATAAATACCGCCTAAAGTATTACCTTCTGCATTCAGAAAAAATTATAAAACTTGAAAGTTCTGAACATTCCTCATTCTAAAAATAGTAAAATCGGTACACGGTTTTCTTCAATAAAAATATATAAATCCAATTCCTATTATATGTACGCGTAGATCCATAATTCCTAATATACGTAGCTACACGCAGATTGACTATTCCTGATATATGTACACACGTACATACAATGGGAATTTACTGTTTTTCTTATACGATCGAAAATGTGGAACTGCCCGATAACACGCAACCTACCATATTCACCTGAATATATTTTCATTCTCCACTAAATAGCACGATGATAATTTCTAACAGTAGACCGAACTTTTAGAACAGCTGTTAGTTATTAGTCTGCTATGTGAGTCAGACTCTAATTGAAGGAATTATCTAGAAATGGTAAAGTTACAATTATCAGATGTGACAAACTTACCACATGAAAATTTTATTATTTGTAAATAGCAGGATAAAATGGTGGTAAATAGTATACCAATCTATGAGCATAAGAATACATTCATTGTCTAGAATGTAAATTATCAAAGTTTTATTATTTATATACACATTGAATGTATCTTGTGGTGAAGTATTTTTATTCATCCATTTATTTAATTATTCATTCTTTTAATTAGCTT
This sequence comes from Caprella mutica, assembly GCA_947561585.1. NCBI lineage: Eukaryota > Metazoa > Arthropoda > Malacostraca > Amphipoda > Caprellidae > Caprella > Caprella mutica. Next base: position 12,572 of record CANNZV010002794.1, on the reverse strand, counting down.
ACATCAGAATTCATTGCAATGGAAATACGCTGCTTTTAATATATTATTTATTATTTAGAAGAAGTGAGTAAATGTAACGAGATTAATAATGTGTAAATTAAATACATAATTTAAAATATGAAATCTTCTGAATTAATTTAGTTGTCATTTCCTTTAGAGCACAAGTAGGACCTACTGCATGTTACTTTAAGCATTAGTTGAATTACATATACAAAGTCTTTAACTCGTAGCTATAATATTATGTGATTAGTGAGATCAATATCTCTAATCCTTATTTTTGTTTTATTTAATTTTACCGAAAATTTATATGTGAACGTCACGTGGATATTTCTATTCATTTAGACTCTGTGAACGAACATTTAGAATGGTGAGAAAAAGTTAAGCCGCGACTCTTACTCCCTCTCTTTTGATGGGGATTTGAAGAGGAGTAGAGAGAGAGAGAGAGAGAGAGAGCATCACATCACCTCCCTGCTAGCTACTCTCTTCTCAGTCAGTGTAAACGGAATGGCAGGCGCGGTAGGACGGTTCGAGCGTCCGGTCGAGGGGATGGTAGCAGCGCCTTGTTGACCGGGTGCCTCAATTGCCGGGGTTCCTAGGCATCACCAGAGGGGTGGAGGGTTGTGGCGGTGGTGTACTAGTTGGCTCTGTGCTTCTACTGACGATACATCGAGCACCAGTAGCAGTACTAACGACCCACATCCCCCCTCAAACCGTGCGCTAGCCGATCGTCCTAATCCTCTGACTAGTTCGGAGCAGTTAAATTTCTACGAGCGGGCCATCCCTCTATCCGCTGCTAGCTTAGTTAACTCCGCTGATATATCCACAATGGCGACTGGAGGCAAGTCTGACTCTACTGGAGGGGTTTGTAACGGCTCCTCCTCCCACTGCTTCGTCAAGAAGACCTTCCACAAACCTGTGTACTGTCACCACTGCACGGACCTCATGTGGGGCATCATAGGACAGGCCTATTCATGTGAAGGTGCGTAAGGGACCCTGCGCTTACTTTGCCAATATTATCTTTAACATACCATTTTTTTAGTGTCCTACTCAAAATTTTCGACACTGCTTAATAATCATCCTATCGGTATATTTATTTTAGTTGTGCTTTTTTTATTTTCTATTATATATATGAAGTGAAAGTGGTATTGAAAGTTATTATAAAGTAATAGTGTTTTTATGTTGAAGTGAGATTTTTATTAATAATGTGAAATTTAGCTTCGTGAGAAAAGTATGTGTTTTATTAATTAACCGTTGTCATCACCGTACTGTAAGTATATTATATTTAAAAACTTTTAGATTTCAACTCGAGTGTGGATTAATAACGCGTATGATGTGGACGAATTCGTCACTACCTCATTTTCGATATCGTTTATGTATTATTTGTATTGACTGTAAATAGATATTGAATGAATGTTCTTCACCGTAAGAGTTCATTCCTAGTGGAATATTATTTGTATTGACTGTAAATAGATATTGTATGAATGTTCTTCACCGTAAGAGTTCATCCCTAGTGGAATATTATTTGTATTGACTGTAAATAGATATTGTATGAATGTTCTTCACCGTAAGAGTTCATCCCTAGTGTAATATTATTTGTATTGACTGTAAATAGATATTGAATAAATGTTCTTCACCGTAAGAGTTCATCCCTAGTGGAATATTATTTGTATTGACTGTAAATAGATATTGTATGAATGTTCTTCACCGTAAGAGTTCATCCCTAGTGTAATATTATTTGTATTGACTGTAAATAGATATTGTATGAATGTTCTTCACCGTAAGAGTTCATCCCTAGTGGAATATTATTTGTATTGACTGTAAATAGATATTGAATAAATGTTCTTCACCGTAAGAGTTCATCCCTAGTGGAATATTATTTGTATTGACTGTAAATAGATATTGTATGAATGTTCTTCACCGTAAGAGTTCATCCCTAGTGTAATATTATTTGTATTGACTGTAAATAGATATTGTATGAATGTTCTTCACCGTAAGAGTTCATCCCTAGTGTAATATTATTTGTATTAACTGTAAATAGATAGTGTATGAATGTTCTTCACCGTAAGAGTTCATCCCTAGTGTAATATTATTTGTATTAACTGTAAATAGATAGTGTATGAATGTTCTTCACCGTAAGAGTTCATCCCTAGTGGAATATTATTTGTATTGACTGTAAATAGATATTGTATGAATGTTCTTCACCGTAAGAGTTCATCCCTAGTGTAATATTATTTGTATTGACTGTAAATAGATATTGAATAAATGTTCTTCACCGTAAGAGTTCATCCCTAGTGTAATATTATTTGTATTGACTGTAAATAGATATTGTATGAATGTTCTTCACCGTAAGAGTTCATCCCTAGTGTAATATTATTTGTATTAACTGTAAATAGATATTGTATGGATGTTCTTCACCGTAAGAGTTCATCCCTAGTGTAATATTATTTGTATTAACTGTAAATAGATAGTGTATGAATGTTCTTCACCGTAAGAGTTCATCCCTAGTGTAATATTATTTGTATTGACTGTAAATAGATAGTGTATGAATGTTCTTCACCGTAAGAGTTCATCCTTAGTGTAATATTATTTGTATTGACTGTAAATAGATATTGTATGAATGTTCTTCACCGTAAGAGTTCATCCCTAGTGGAATATGGCATTTGGTTACGAAGCAGAGATGTTATTTGTATTGTGTTTTATAAACTGTATTACCGTTGTTATTTGTTCAGTAGTGAATTTGATGCTGATACTTAAAATTGATTCTTTACTCTGAAGAGTAGCGTTAACCAAAAATTATAGAAATATAGTTTATCTACCGATAACTCTTATTAATTAATTACCACGCTGCCTAGTAAATGAAATGAATCTAATTATTGAAATATATCTTGAATAATTTGTTGAAAAAAAAAAAAATAGGAAAACAATTAGTCATCGTTAAAAAAAAAGGTGCAAACCCGAACTAAATAATAGATTTTATGACAACTGTCATATATTGGATACTCATTTCTCTATGCTAAATGTTATTGCGTATCAATTTTAAAATTTGATAACGAAGCATTGGAATATTATTTGTATTTTATTTCTATAGATAAAATGATTATTATTATCTACTGATGACTACATTATTCTCTTTGAGCGATATATTTATACTTCCTTTATATATATTATAAAAATTAGAGGCTAATAACACTTTTAGAACATCTCTCCACCATTTATAAACTTTCATTGTTTGAAAAACTGAAAAATAAACACCCCCATTTCTCTCAGTGATTTAAAACACATAAATCATCAAAGAACATTAGTGACGAGTACTATTATTAGCTGATTATTGCTCATTAGGTGTTGCCATAACAATCTATCTAACCTATCACTCTGCCGTCAATAGGACTCAAATGACCAGCCTCATAGATAGGGGAAGTTACAAGTTATCGAACTGTTACCCATTTCCGATCAGATGATATCCGATTAGATAGTATTTTTTTTTTTTTAAGATTATATACTATTTCTTATATTTTCTAAAATGTGGAACTGTCCGATAACTCGGAACTTACCCTGCTAATCATACTTTTTTCCTATATACCTCTTAAGGGTATAGGAAAAAAAGAGTATGAAAAACCTTATATGGTGCATTATCAGTTCGTGATATATCATGGTGAGCATCTTAATAATTATCTAACTACTCATTAATACTTCTAATCCTGAAAATACTTATATGATTATTTTTATATAAGAATACTTACATATAAGCATGTATTTTACTTGGTACTGTGGATTAATTAAAACTCTTATATTTCACAGGGTAACGTGGTAATTTATATCACTACGCTATCTAATAATAGAATATTACATAAACCATGAACATAGATTACTAGTCTACTTTGTGTACTATCAGAGAAGAGAGTCACTGTGATGATGTACTATCAGAGAAAAGAGTCACTGTGATGATGTACTATCAGAGAAAAGAGTCACTGTGATGATGTACTATCAGAAAAAAGAGTCTCTGTGATGATGTACTATCAGAGAAAAGAGTCACTGTGATGATGTACTATCAGAGAAAAGAGTCACTGTGATGATGTACTATCAGAGAAAAGAGTCACTGTGATGATGTACTATCAGAGAAAAGAGTCACTGTGATGATGTACTATCAGAGAAAAGAGTCACTGTGATAATGTACTATCAGAGAAAAGAGTCACTGTGATGATGTACTATCAGAGAAAAGAGTCACTGTGATGATGTACTATCAGAGAAAAGAGTCACTGTGATGATGTACTATCAGAGAAAAGAGTCACTGTGATGATGTACTGTCAGAGAAAAGAGTCACTGTGATGATGTACTATCAGAGAATAGAGTCACTGTGATGATGTACTGTCAGAGAAAAGAGTCACTGTGATGATGTACTATCAGAGAAAAGAGTCACTGTGATGATGTACTATCAGAGAAAAGAGTCACTGTGATGATGTACTATCAGAGAAAAGAGTCACTGTGATGATGTACTATCAGAGAAAAGAGTCACTGTGATGATGTACTATCAGAGAAAAGAGTCACTGTGATGATGTACTATCAGAGAAAAGAGTCACTGTGATGATGTACTATCAGAGAAAAGAGTCACTGTGATGATGTACTATCAGAGAAAAGAGTCACTGTGATGATGTACTATCAGAGAAAAGAGTCACTGTGATGATGTACTATCAGAGAAAAGAGTCACTGTGATGATGTACTATCAGAGAAAAGAGTCACTGTGATGATGTACTATCAGAGAAAAGAGTCACTGTGATGATGTACTATCAGAGAAAAGAGTCACTGTGATGATGTACTATCAGAGAAAAGAGTCACTGTGATGATGTACTATCAGAGAAAAGAGTCACTGTGATGATGTACTATCAGAGAAAAGAGTCACTGTGATGATGTACTATCAGAGAAAAGAGTCACTGTGATGATGTACTATCAGAGAAAAGAGTCACTGTGATGATGTACTATCAGAGAAAAGAGTCACTGTGATGATGTACTATCAGAGAAAAGAGTAACTGTGATGATGTACTATCAGAGAAAAGAGTCACTGTGATGATGTACTATCAGAGAAAAGAGTCACTGTGATGATGTACTATCAGAGAAAAGAGTCACTGTGATGATGTACTATCAGAGAAAAGAGTCACTGTGATGATGTACTATCAGAGAAAAGAGTCACTGTGATGATGTACTATCAGAGAAAAGAGTCACTGTGATGATGTACTATCAGAGAAAAGAGTCACTGTGATGATGTACTATCAAATATACACTGTGATGGTATACACACGGTAAGTATTTACAGATACTAGCTATATATAGGTAGTTAATAGTACCTATTCTACTACTTTCATACAATGTTTCATTTCAGGTACGACAAAATTTTACAGCTTGCTTGGAAAAAATCAAGAATAACAAAATAACAAAAATGCTTCGTTATCAAGATATTGATATCCTGGTTCTGGAGTAACGTTTGACATACATAGGGAATTTTCATATAAAGCATACATTATTACACCTAAACCTAAATCATCGAAACTGCTTAGTTTTCAACATACTGAGTGACTTTTAAAAGGTTTCTTATCTAGATATTCATAAGTACTTATGTTCCTAACAGATGGTTATTAGTGGAAAATTAAACATTACATACCTTAACTTAGTACCCATTGTAATGATATTATGGATGTTAAAAATTACCCTAGATTCAGGGTATCAATATCTAGATAACTATGCATTTGTGGACATTTTGTTTTTCCTCAATAGTGTTTTTTTTTACTTCTCATGCAAGCTGTCAAATTTTGTCGGATCTCAAATGATAAATATTATTATCATATATTATCCACTAAAGGCCAATACGTAAAGTGAGCTATTTTCATATCGCTACAATTAGTGTACTTACTGTGAGTGTACTTACTTTGAGTGTACTTACTGTGATTGTACTTACTATGAGTGTACTTAGTATGTGTGTACTTACTGTGAGTGTACTTACTATCAGTGTTCTTACTGTGAGTGTACTTACTGTCTGTGTACATACTATGAGTGTACTTACTGTGAGTGTACTTACTATCAGTGTTCTTACTGTGAGTGTACTTACTGTCTGTGTACATACTATGAGTGTACTTACTGTGAGTGTACTCACTGTGAGTGTACTTACTATCAGTGTTCTTACTGTGAGTGTACTTACTGTCTGTGTACATACTATGAGTGTACTTACTGTGAGTGTACTTACTGTGAGTGTACTTACTATGAGTGTACTTACTATCAGTGTACTTACTGTGAGTGTACTTACTGTGAGTGTACTTACTGTGAGTGTACTTACTGTGAGTGTACTTATTGTGAGTGTTCTTACTGTGAGTGTACTTACTGTGAGTGTACTTACTGTGAGTGTACTTACTATGAGTGTACTTACTATCAGTGTACCTACTCTGAGTGTACTTACTGTGAGTGTACTTACTATGAGTATACTTACTGTGAATGTACTTATTATGAGTGTACTTACTGTGAGTGTACTTACTATCAGTGTACTTATTGTGAGTGTATTTACTATCAGTGTACTTACTATCAGTGTACTTACTAGCAGTGTACCTACTGTGAGTGTAATTACTATCAGTGTACTTACTGTGAGTGTACTTACTGTTAGTGTACTTACTGTCAGTGTACTTACTATCAGTGTACTTACTATCAGTGTACTTACTATCATTGTACCTACTATCAGTGTACTTACTATCAGTGTACTTACTATCTGTGTACTTACTATCAGTGTACTTATTATTTTAACGAGCATTATTCCTACTGTTTTAAAACTTATATTGATAGGTAGGTTGAGTTCCCAGAAATCGGATTGGTTCACATTTTGATCACATTTGAAAAATATATAATAATATTTTGTTAACTCGGTATTAGATACTTTTCTCTTATGTAATTCCTCTGTGGAAATGTCCAATACTTTGAACTTTTTATTCTGTCACAATTATGACTTATTATTTTCTTACTTAATGAATATTTGGTAAAATATATTTGTATTAACAATTGTAAGTAGCAAATAGTTGAAATATATTTGTATTAACAGTTGTAAGTAGCAAATAGTTGAAATATAGTTGTATTAACAATTGTAAGTAGCAAATAGTTGAAATATATTTCTATTAACAATCGTAACTAGCAAATAGTTGAAATATATTTGTATTAACAATTGTAAGTAGCAAATAGTTGAAATATATTTCTATTAACAATTGTAAGTAGCAAATAGTTGAAATATATTTCTATTAACAATCGTAACTAGCAAATAGTTGAAATATATTTGTATTAACAATTGTAAGTAGCAAATAGTTGAAATATATTTCTATTAACAATTGTAAGTAGCAAATAGTTGAAATATATTTCTATTAACAATCGTAACTAGCAAATAGTTGAAATATATTTGTATTAACAATTGTAAGTAGCAAATAGTTGAAATATATTTGTATTAACAATTGTAAGTAGCAAATAGTTGAAATATATTTCTATTAACAATTGTAAGTAGCAAATAGTTGAAATATATTTGTATTAACAATTGTAAGTAGTAAATAGTTGAAATATATTTGTATTAACAATCGTAACTAGCAAATAGTTGAAATATATTTGTATTAACAATTGTAAGTAGCAAATAGTTGAAATATATTTCTATTAACAATTGTAAGTAGCAAATAGTTGAAATATATTTCTATTAACAATCGTAACTAGCAAATAGTTGAAATATATTTGTATTAACAATTGTAAGTAGCAAATAGTTGAAATATATTTCTATTAACAATTGTAAGTAGCAAATAGTTGAAATATATTTCTATTAACAATCGTAACTAGCAAATAGTTGAAATATATTTGTATTAACAATTGTAAGTAGCAAATAGTTGAAATATATTTCTATTAACAATCGTAACTAGCAAATAGTTGAAATATATTTGTATTAACAATTGTAAGTAGCAAATAGTTGAAATATATTTGTATTAACAATTGTAAGTAGCAAATAGTTGAAATATATTTCTATTAACAATTGTAAGTAGCAAATAGTTGAAATATATTTGTATTAACAATTGTAAGTAGTAAATAGTTGAAATATATTTGTATTAACAATCGTAAGTAGCAAATAGTTGAAATATATTTGTATTAACACTTGTAAGTAGTAAATAGTTGAAATATATTTGTATTAACAATTGTAACTAGTAAATACTTAAAATGTATCTGTATTAACAATCGTAACTAGTAAATAGTTGAAATATATTTGTATTAACAATTGTAAGTAGCAAATAGTTGAAATATATTTCTATTAACAATTGTAAGTAGCAAATAGTTGAAATATATTTCTATTAACAATTGTAAGTAGCAAATAGCTGAAATATATTTGTATTAACAATTGTAAGTAGCAAATAGTTGAAATATATTTGTATTAACAATTGTAAGTAGCAAATAGTTGAAATATATTTCTATTAACAATCGTAACTAGCAAATAGTTGAAATATATTTGTATTAACAATTGTAAGTAGCAAATAGTTGAAATATATTTGTATTAACAATTGTAAGTAGCAAATAGTTGAAATATATTTGTATTAACAATTGTAAGTAGTAAATAGTTGAAATATATTTGTATTAACAATCGTAAGTAGCAAATAGTTGAAATATATTTGTATTAACACTTGTAAGTAGTAAATAGTTGAAATATATTTGTATTAACAATTGTAACTAGTAAATACTTAAAATGTATCTGTATTAACAATCGTAACTAGTAAATAGTTGAAATATATTTGTATTAACAATTGTAAGTAGCAAATAGTTGAAATATATTTCTATTAACAATTGTAAGTAGCAAATAGTTGAAATATATTTCTATTAACAATTGTAAGTAGCAAATAGCTGAAATATATTTGTATTAACAATTGTAAGTAGCAAATAGTTGAAATATATTTGTATTAACAATTGTAAGTAGCAAATAGTTGAAATATATTTCTATTAACAATCGTAACTAGTAAATAGTTGAAATATATTTGTATTAACAATTGTAAGTAGCAAATAGTTGAAATATATTTGTATTAACAATTGTAAGTAGCAAATAGTTGAAATATATTTGTATTAACAGTTGTAAGTAGCAAATAGTTGAAATATATTTGTATTAACAATTGTAAGTAGCAAATAGTTGAAATATATTTGTATTAACACTTGTAACTAGTAAATAGTTGAAATATATTTGTATTAACAATTGTAAGTAGCAAATAGTTGAAATATATTTGTATTAACACTTGTAAGTAGCAAATAGTTGAAATATATTTGTATTAACAATTGTAAGTAGCAAATAGTTGAAATATATTTGTATTAACAATTGTAAGTAGCAAATAGTTGAAATATATTTCTATTAACAATTGTAAGTAGCAAATAGTTGAAATATATTTCTATTAACAATCGTAACTAGCAAATAGTTGAAATATATTTCTATTAACAATTGTAAGTAGCAAATAGTTGAAATATATTTCTATTATCAATTGTAAGTAGCAAATAGTTGAAATATATTTCTATTAACAATCGTAACTAGCAAATAGTTGAAATATATTTGTATTAACAATTGTAAGTAGCAAATAGTTGAAATATATTTGTATTAACAATTGTAAGTAGCAAATAGTTGAAATATATTTCTATTAACAATTGTAAGTAGCAAATAGTTGAAATATATTTGTATTAACAATTGTAAGTAGCAAATAGTTGAAATATATTTCTATTAACAATTGTAAGTAGCAAATAGTTGAAATATATTTGTATTAACAATTGTAAGTAGCAAATAGTTGAAATATATTTGTATTAACAATTGTAAGTAGCAAATAGTTGAAATATATTTCTATTAACAATCGTAACTAGCAAATAGTTGAAATATATTTGTATTAACAATTGTAAGTAGCAAATAGTTGAAATATATTTCTATTAACAATCGTAACTAGCAAATAGTTGAAATATATTTGTATTAACAATTGTAAGTAGCAAATAGTTGAAATATATTTCTATTAACAATTGTAAGTAGCAAATAGTTGAAATATATTTGTATTAACAATTGTAAGTAGCAAATAGTTGAAATATATTTCTATTAACAATCGTAACTAGCAAATAGTTGAAATATATTTGTATTAACAATTGTAAGTAGCAAATAGTTGAAATATATTTCTATTAACAATCGTAACTAGCAAATAGTTGAAATATATTTGTATTAACAATTGTAAGTAGCAAATAGTTGAAATATATTTGTATTAACAATTGTAAGTAGCAAATAGTTGAAATATATTTCTATTAACAATTGTAAGTAGCAAATAGTTGAAATATATTTGTATTAACAATTGTAAGTAGTAAATAGTTGAAATATATTTGTATTAACAATCGTAAGTAGCAAATAGTTGAAATATATTTGTATTAACACTTGTAAGTAGTAAATAGTTGAAATATATTTGTATTAACAATTGTAACTAGTAAATACTTAAAATGTATCTGTATTAACAATCGTAACTAGTAAATAGTTGAAATATATTTGTATTAACAATTGTAAGTAGCAAATAGTTGAAATATATTTCTATTAACAATTGTAAGTAGCAAATAGTTGAAATATATTTCTATTAACAATTGTAAGTAGCAAATAGCTGAAATATATTTGTATTAACAATTGTAAGTAGCAAATAGTTGAAATATATTTGTATTAACAATTGTAAGTAGTAAATAGTTGAAATATATTTGTATTAACACTTGTAACTAGTAAATAGTTGAAATATATTTGTATTAACAATTGTAAGTAGTAAATAGTTGAAATATATTTGTATTAACACTTGTAAGTAGCAAATAGTTGAAATATATTTGTATTAACAATTGTAAGTAGCAAATAGTTGAAATATATTTGTATTAACAATTGTAAGTAGCAAATAGTTGAAATATATTTCTATTAACAATTGTAAGTAGCAAATAGTTGAAATATATTTCTATTAACAATTGTAAGTAGCAAATAGCTGAAATATATTTGTATTAACAATTGTAAGTAGCAAATAGTTGAAATATATTTGTATTAACAATTGTAAGTAGCAAATAGTTGAAATATATTTCTATTAACAATTGTAAGTAGCAAATAGTTGAAATATATTTGTATTAACAATTGTAAGTAGCAAATAGTTGAAATATATTTCTATTAATAATTGTAAGTAGCAAATAGTTGAAATATATTTGTATTAACAATTGTAAGTAGCAAATAGTTGAAATATATTTGTATTAACAATTGTAAGTAGCAAATAGTTGAAATATATTTGTATTAACAATTGTAAGTAGCAAATAGTTGAAATATATTTCTATTAACAATCGTAACTAGCAAATAGTTGAAATATATTTGTATTAACAATTGTAAGTAGCAAATAGTTGAAATATATTTGTATTAACAATTGTAAGTAGCAAATAGTTGAAATATATTTCTATTAACAATTGTAAGTAGCAAATAGTTGAAATATATTTGTATTAACAATTGTAAGTAGCAAATAGTTGAAATATATTTCTATTAATAATTGTAAGTAGCAAATAGTTGAAATATATTTGTATTAACAATTGTAAGTAGCAAATAGTTGAAATATATTTGTATTAACAATTGTAAGTAGCAAATAGTTGAAATATATTTGTATTAACAATTGTAAGTAGCAAATAGTTGAAATATATTTGTATTAACAATTGTAAGTAGCAAATAGTTGAAATATATTTGTATTAACACTTGTAAGTAGTAAATAGTTGAAATATATTTGTATTAACAATTGTAAGTAGCAAATAGTTGAAATATATTTGTATTAACAATTGTAAGTAGCAAATAGTTGAAATATATTTGTATTAACAATTGTAAGTAGCAAATAGTTGAAATATATTTGTATTAACAATTGTAAGTAGCAAATAGTTGAAATATATTTGTATTAACAATTGTAAGTAGCAAATAGTTGAAATATATTTGTATTAACAATTGTAAGTAGCAAATAGTTGAAATATATTTGTATTAACAATTGTAAGTAGCAAATAGTTGAAATATATTTGTATTAACAATTGTAAGTAGCAAATAGTTGAAATATATTTGTATTAACAATTGTAAGTAGCAAATAGTTGAAATATATTTGTATTAACAATTGTAAGTAGCAAATAGTTGAAATATATTTGTATTAACAATTGTAAGTAGCAAATAGTTGAAATATATTTGTATTAACACTTGTAACTAGTAAATAGTTGAAATATATTCGAATTAACAATTGTAAGTAGCAAATAGTTGAAATATATTTGTATTAACAATTGTAAGTAGCAAATACTTAAAATGTATCTGTATTAACAATCGTAACTAGCAAATAGTTGAAATATATTTATATTAACTGTTTAACACTTGTAACAAATGTTTGGCTAATATTAATAGTTAGCACCATTCTGTGCAGATAATACAGTTCCTGTAAAATGCGTGTTGATAGCTATTCTTCACGCTAAATTAGTCTTTAAAAACGGTTACTGCCGTAAAATGCGTGTTTAACAATCGGTTATTGCCGTAAAATGCGTGTTTA
>CANNZV010002793.1:0-84197 GCA_947561585.1 Caprella mutica | reverse complement strand
ATTTTTAAAAAGTTCAGACCTCAAGGGGGGGGCATCTGCCCCAAATGCCCCCCCCTTGTATACGCGCCTGTCTGTATGAATTATAGTCATACTTGTCCACTATGTTCAGGTTTGCATTAAAGGGCCAGTCCATCGAGAAACTTACTATCGCTGAAATTTGAATACCTAAACTGAACCTATCAGGAACATTATAATAAAATATTAAAGGTCCCCTCCATTCTAATTTTTTTTATTTCTCTATGCATTAGAACTATATGTTACTGATAATAAAACTGCAAACCATTTCAAATTTGGTTCTATAGTTTTATTATAATATGTAATTTAGGATTTTTTTCCGTTCTTTCTACTACACCTCTGAATTTCAAGCAAAGAAAAAGCCTCCTGTTCGATAGGCTAACACGATCCGACAAAATCCAAACAATAACAAAGCTGATTGATAGATATCATTGTTACCGGTACCGTATTCTCACTCAAGATGTTCTTTGTGTTAATCGAGTTACTTTGTAACAAACTAAAAAGGCTTGACAAAGACACCTGCCTACTTAATGAATGTTTTTTGATTAACTTGATTGAATTTCCATGTCAGCGTGATACCCCAGCACTCCTATTAGGTATTCGTACATTAACTTAAAATGTACTATAATTTGGAAAATTGAGTCAATTGAGCTATATATTATACTTTGTATCTATATGACTTTATTTTTGACCGATGTTCAATTTCCCATTATTCAGCATGCATTAGGGCTTAGACTAATTCTTATGACCTATTTAATAACAACATATCATGCAGACACTGAGACACAGATGTAAAATAAGGTATTGGTCACCGTATGGACCAATTAAAGCTGACTCGAACCACGGTACATGAACATAATCGGGTATAGTACCTAGCAGACGACACAAAAATATGACGTCACCACAACAACACATTCCTTGTTTGTGACCGAGTGGCTTATAATTCCTCGTATTTGCATGTTAATATCGAGAAGTTTGAAGTCATTTTAAAGGGGTTTGCTACATAAGAAAAGCGAAAATGGCGATTGAACCTCAAAGTTGAATATATAGATAAAATTCAGGTGTGTTTTTATTGTTAATTTCTTTAACTTATCTATAAAAAATAGGGTCTTGAAAATATGCTACCTAGGAGCGTAAAGTAGTGCTACTTAACTGCTAAATTGTAGTTCCTATGAATAACAAATAAGGAAAAAAATAATGGAATACAATTTAACCAATGCCTAGTTAGTAATTGATCAGAAAAAAATTAAATTTAGAAGTGCTAAGTTTAAGTAGGTTTTCCCATGTTTCAAAGTGTGGTCAGAGTCGCCATTTCCAGTCATCCGGTGGTCACGTCAAACTATAGATTCTATCAGCTGATTACCATACCCTATGTTACTGTATCCTTACTCGAACTATGGTGCAAACCCTGCCTTACTCAGATTTACTGTTACCTAACTTTAATATTATAGGTAGGTATTCTAATATTCACTTTAATATTTATCGTAATAATGTAGTTCTAAGACAATGGATCCATATAAAGAATTCAATTACCTAATTAAGTATTTCTTACTAATCGTTTTCATATATCATAACATTTTCCGATATTGAGAACTGTTAATTTTTATACACTTTCTATTTGAACGCAGATCTGTGATTTGAAATTTTGAATAGGTATGCGCTATGTATATACGAACGAACATCTTACTCAAGTATGGGGGGCTTTTTCTTTTATGAAATTATGAATCTCAGAATGAGAAAAAACAAAATGCGAATATTTCTTATGTAATTAATTGTGAACAGAATACTTGATCGATTTGAATTCTGTTTTCTGCGATATGTTATATAACCTTAGCTCTACGAATTTAAAGCAATACCAGAACTTTTTTTAATTTAGAGTGGAGAGGACCTTCAAGGATATAAAGATTGTACCTATCTAAGAATCGTGTATTTAAAAATATAATAATTAAAATTTGGCTCTTTAGTGGGCTGTTACAATCCAAAGTCACTAAACATTATAAAGGTCCTCTCCAAGCATTTTTATATTGCTATGTTCAACGAGGCTAATGTTTCTTATCATTTTGCTGCAAACCCCGGCCATCGAATTTGATGTCATACTTTTAATTTTATATGCTTTTAAAGATTTTCTTAATCAAAATATCTACAAAACTTAGTTTACTTCCGGCTTACTAAATTTTCAGTCTGAAGAAAAAGAATGAACACTATTTAGGTATAAACCGTATAATAAATCCATTTAGTACCTATTCGTGTAAAGGTATAAAATTGAATAAACTTATAATAGAAACGTTTATATATACTTTAGGAAACAATAAATATATTAAGTAAGCAAAGGCCGAAAACGCATTGTTAGTTAATAGAATTCAAATTGAAAATCAAAACAAAGAGTGTACAATCTCTTTCTTCAGCGTCAGATTAGTGATTCGCTCAATTGTCGCACAAAAACTAATAATAACTTTAAAAGCATATAGAAAAATATATACAGAACTGAATTTTACGCAGTTTGCAGATTAATGATCCTAGACCTTAGTTCTACAATATTATGTAATAAACTCATTTTTTTCTAGGAGCCTGGAGCTAGAGGACCTTTAACGATCGACAACCAGATTATATATGATTACTGCTATTCATTATTTCTTACATGTTTATTGTTAAAATTGGTAAATAACCTATTCCTATATTACGTACTTGCCATAAAGTTATTTTTAATTTATCCCATCGGCATAAATTACGAAGAAAACAGCTGAATGGGATCGACTCATAAAATGTGGAGAAAAGTATCCTTTCTTTGGTTAAAAAGAGTCTTCGGGTTTGGAGCTTTCATGCCCCAAATGAATATGGTTCTTCGAGCACCAGAAACCCCCTACCCCCCCCCCATCAGGAGGGAATCAAAAAGGGGGGGGGGGAGTTTGTGAAAAATCATGATTTGTCTCTTTTGGTTGGAGAAAAAAATTTGGGCAGTGTATGTAGTACATACTTCATTCATTATTATCCGGAATTTTTGAGAGCTAAGGGCACTCCAACGGTCCAACCCACCCAATGAGGGGCCGTAAGGGGCCCAGGGGATATTCTGTTTTTTGGCTATTATTTATGAATTACGGTTTTATAGGATTGTGTAACATATTACGTTTAGACTTAGAGGATTATGAACATATTATGTCGATGGCTGCGCTAACGACTGATCAATAGATCGCGCAGCGCAATCGGTCGATATATTGCAGATCAGGCAAACACGCAGGACATATATAAATTCTCAAATTTGATTATGCATTATTTATTTACTGGGATAAACTTTTATTTTGTAAAATAAAAATCAAGGTCATATCTTGGGAAAATAATGTATCTATTATATTATGTTGAAATATTTCTTAAGAAAATTAAAAGCACTTGCCCTTTTAGTTGTTCTAATGGTACCTATATATAGGTACATATTCATTAATTATTCTGAAGCCAAAAATGGACTAAAATTCCAGAATTGACTGACTGCGTAAACGACAGCAGTAGGTAACTTCCTAGGTTAGTAGGTACCTCTAACATAATTAAAAAAACTATAATAAGGGTATTCTAGGTACACAGATAATTTTCCAGTTTTACGAAACACAACTTTCCTTTTTGCGGCTCTATTCCGATATTTACGAATCCTCAGCTTTTACGATAGTGTTTTCAAATTATTTTAAAACTCAGTAATCTCCTCAAACCTGCAATCATCATCATTATTTTCTCATAAGGCAAAGTTTCAAATTTCAGACTACGTATTCTGATTGTTTCTATTCTAATTTTTTTTAAAGGAAGTAGAATTGCACCATTAATTGTTGTCAAGTTAGCACAACTATTAAATCCTTCCAAAACTCATTAATTATTGTTTCTAGGCATACATTCACTTATATTTTGAATAGTAATCCTAATCTAATAGCATGTCTCATGACTAGGGTTGTGGCAATATGCATTTAAAAACATAGATCTTAAGAATATCGCAGACGAAATGAAATGGTATCGAATACTATATACCGCTGGTGTAGAACGATTGAATAGTCTTTAATTCAATACGTCTATTATACTTTCAGAATCTATGATTCTAAACGCATATTGTCACAAACTCACTATCCTACTCCTCTTAAGTTGTAAGGATTAGGATGAATTACGTTTATTGGTTCCAGACATACTATTCAATTTGGATAGAATGTAAACTGGTGAAAAGCAATACACTAGGAATAGTTTAACCATGGAACGACCACAGTGTCTGATAGGCTTGTTATGTAAGAATTATAACTTTTCACTATTGAATACAAAATCGATTTGCTGGAAATTCGGGATTTTTATAGTTTAAGACCTATTTAAGCGAAATCAATGTAACACATTTAATTTTCATTCAGTTTTATATCTTTTTACTACCAGGCGTAAATCTATACATGAAAAAAATTGGTAATATCCCTATAAGTGATGTTACTAGTGTGAGCAAAAGGTGACACAGCAGCGATTGTACTTCATTCGGGCGCAAAGAGGCCCGCTTTACCAAAAATACTGTAAAACAAAATAGAACAAATTTAGTTTCATTAGATTCACTGATACGATGAATTACGCCATAGGCAAAGAATATCAAAAAGTTTCAATACTTTTAAGTCAATTAGTTTTCAAATTATGCATCTGAGGCCCGATGGTCGTTTTTGGGTTAAAAGAATGATTGTATAACTAGGAAATAATTTAAGCATTGAACATAAGTTTGAAATTTTAGAGAATTTACCTCAATCTATGCTTTAGTCTTAATTTTCTATATTTAGAATTGTGTGACTCCATCTCCACTTTTACGAATTGCCTCCACTTTTACGAATTGCCTCCACTTTTACGAATTGCCTCCACTTTTACAAATTGCCTCCAGTATTACGAAATGACTTCACTTTTACGAATTGCCTCCACTTTTACAAATTGCCTCCACTTTTACGAATTGCCTCCACTTTTACAAATTGCCTCCACTTTTACAAATTGCCTCCAGTATTACGAAATGACTCCACTTTTACGAATTGCCTCCACTTTTACGAATTGTCTCCACTTTTACAAATTCCCTCAAGTATTGCGAAATGACTCCACTTTTACGAATTGCCTCCACTTTTTCGAATTGACTCCACTTTTACGAATTACCTCCAGTTTTACAAATTACCTCTAGTTTTACGAATTGCCTCCAGTTATACGAATTGCCTCCACTTTTACGAATTGCCTCCACTTTTACGAATTACCTCTAGTTTTACGAATTGCCTCCAGTTTTACGAATTGCCTCCACTTTTACGAATTACCTCCAGTTTTACGAATTACCTCTAGTTTTACGAATTGCCTCCAGTTTTACGAATTGCCTCCACTTTTACGAATTGCCTCCACTTTTACGAATTACCTCCAGTTTTACGAATTACCTCTAGTTTTACGAATTGCCTCCACTTTTACGAATTGCCTCCACTTTTACGAATTACCTCTAGTTTTACGAATTGCCTCCAGTTTTACGAATTGCCTCCAGTTTTACGAATTACCTCCAGTTTTACGAATTGCCTCCACTTTTACGAATTGCCTCCACTTTTACGAATTGCCTCCACTATTTGTACGAATTACCTCCAGTTTTACGAAATGATTCCACTTTTACAAATTACCTCCACTTTTACGAATTGCCTCCACTTATACAAATTACCTCCACTTTTACGAATTGCCTCCACTTTAACGAATTGCCTCCACTTTTACGAATTGCATCCACTTTTACGAATTACCTCCACTTTTACGAATTGCCTCCACTTTTACGAATTGCCTCCACTTTTACAAATTGCCTCCAGTATTACGAAATGACTTCACTTTTACGAATTGCCTCCACTTTTACGAATTGCCTCCACTTTTACAAATTGCCTCAAGTATTACGAAATGATTCCACTTTTACGAATTGCCTCCAGTTTTACGAATTACCTCCAGTATTATGAAATGACTCCACTTTTACGAATTGCCTCCACTTTTACAAATTGCCTCCACTTTTACGAATTGCCTCCACTTTTACAAATTGCCTCCACTTTTACAAATTGCCTCCAGTATTACGAAATGACTCCACTTTTACGAATTGCCTCCACTTTTACGAATTGTCTCCACTTTTACAAATTCCCTCAAGTATTGCGAAATGACTCCACTTTTACGAATTGCCTCCACTTTTTCGAATTGACTCCACTTTTACGAATTACCTCCAGTTTTACGAATTACCTCTAGTTTTACGAATTGCCTCCAGTTATACGAATTGCCTCCACTTTTACGAATTGCCTCCACTTTTACGAATTACCTCTAGTTTTACGAATTGCCTCCAGTTTTACGAATTGCCTCCACTTTTACGAATTACCTCCAGTTTTACGAATTACCTCTAGTTTTACGAATTGCCTCCAGTTTTACGAATTGCCTCCACTTTTACGAATTGCCTCCACTTTTACGAATTACCTCCAGTTTTACGAATTACCTCTAGTTTTACGAATTGCCTCCACTTTTACGAATTGCCTCCACTTTTACGAATTACCTCTAGTTTTACGAATTGCCTCCAGTTTTACGAATTGCCTCCAGTTTTACGAATTACCTCCAGTTTTACGAATTGCCTCCACTTTTACGAATTGCCTCCACTTTTACGAATTGCCTCCACTATTTGTACGAATTACCTCCAGTTTTACGAAATGATTCCACTTTTACAAATTACCTCCACTTTTACGAATTGCCTCCACTTATACAAATTACCTCCACTTTTACGAATTGCCTCCACTTTAACGAATTGCCTCCACTTTTACGAATTGCATCCACTTTTACGAATTACCTCCAGTTTTAAGAATTGCCTCCACTTTTACTAATTGTCTCCAGTTTTACTAATTGCCTCCACTTTTACGAATTGCCTCCACTTATACCAATTGCCTCCAGTTTTACGAAACATCAGAATATGAATTAGGTTCAAGGCAGGTAACTATAGCAAAATCAGAGTGATTTTAAAGCTCAATCATAAAATAATGATTTGAAAAATAAAAATATATCTTTGATTGATATCAATATACCTTATCTACCTAATACAGCTAATACAGTACTATCTTTCTATTCAGAATATATCACATCATTACTAATACTCATGTGATCGATTATATTAATCACATAACTTATTTTAACCCATGGAACTTTTTTTGCATTTACCAATTTTTTCAGATTTGAAAACTAGGTACACGAATTCTCTAAATAATCACTTTTGAAATTTTGCGAAAAAGGTTTCGGTAGAAAATTTGGGAGGATCCTAAAAAAGATAATCAGTTGATATATTAAATAGGAAAATCATGATTTAAAACCTTGCGTTTCGTTCAGATGATTATTTAGATTTCCAAAAGGAGAAGTTAGGTGTGCTGTCACTTTCCGGCGTTAGAAAATAGTTCCGAATGTAATAACTCACTCAGCGAGACTGTCGAGAAAAGTAATATTTCAGGATTTAACAGATGGATGCCAACCAAAAAAAAACACCTTCCGCAGTAAGCATCTCCTACCGACTCAATTATCTGAATCCATTGGTAAACTAACTAAATTTAAACCTGTGAAATAGCTAAACTATGTCTACCAACTTGAAATAGTTGGTTTGTATGTGTTTAAAATAAAAAAAGTCCTATCAATAACTGGGTAACAATCAAGAGTAAATTGAAGAGCCACTAATTATATAAAGCTCTCAAGCTATGTAAGCTATATTAATATATATTTATTATCTTTATTCTATACCTTACCCTTTCGGAGATACTCAGTAAATTACGGATTAACCTTTGCCATGAATCACAGGTGTGATATATGAGATAAATGCACTTATATTGTTAATATATAGTAATGATAAGCGAAAAATATATATAATAAGGATAAAAATATTTATATAAAGGTTTGGGTTAACAGAAGTTTGAAATCAAATCTTGTGGAATTGAAGTTAATTTTCTTTTGGAAAATACAAATTTTTCTATATACCTATATATTCTATTCTTTCAATATGTTTCATTTTGATTAAATTGTGGTTATTTGGCAGAATGAAGTCTCCAAACGAAATCCAAATAGTTCATCTAAATCTCCCATTTCTCAGAGAAAAGAAATACCTACGAGTGCGAGAGTATGAGCCTTTGTTTCTCTTCCATTTATGATAGATAAATTCTTTTATATATGCATGTGACTGTGAGAATATTCGGTCACAACGACTCAGTCATCAGTCACTACGGTGCAATAGAATCCGCCATCAGTACACCTCTGATAGAAATGAAAAGCTCTTCGGCACAACGCCATCTTGTCGAATCTTTGACACTCTTGGTTGTCAGATGGTCGAAGCCCAACCTAACTCCTAATATAAGAAACCTATTCCTAAAAACTCAACATTTTCACTAATTATAGAACGCACGCGGAATTTAATGTCAATTTGAATCCGATTCGAAAGCCAGGTTCGCTTTTTCCCGTTCGGTTGGTTTGATTCGGAAGCCGTTCAGTGGGTGTATAACTCACGGTAGCTTGTGAGGGAAAGTCATATTTCTCAGGTGAAATCCAGGAAAGACTTTGCTGACGACAGTTTCGGAATGTGTTGGTCATAATGGCTTCTTTCGGAGAACATAAACTGGCCGAAGAGAGCTTGCAATAGTTTCTTCGAATAAACACCAAGAAAAAGAAAGAAAACCTATGATTGTATTTCTTTTGCAATGGTTCGGGCAATGATAGCCCGGAAAAATTATAATTCAAATACGTAAATAGTATTCGTTTTTTTTATCGTAAGGTTTGGACTAATTTTAATTCCAAGTTGGATTGAAAATTTAGATTTTCAATGTTTCAATTTTATCATAAATTACGATTGTATTTTTCGCCAAATCAATTTATTGTTGTAGGTATTTTCCAATCGAAAACCTTCTATTGTTTATTGTATTTTGTAGTTTAACTTGAAGCTCACATATACTTCTTCATTATGGAATTTTAAATCTATAAAATAATTATTAAAACATTACGAAAAACATGTAAGTATTCTTCAATATACTAACTGATTTTTTCTATATACTTGCTTCATTCTAATCATTATTTAAATATAATACATGGATTTAATCAATGTAAAAACAAAATAGGTCTTTCTAGAAAACACTTCTTGAAAGCAACATATGCAGTTCAGTAGTTACTTATACCTACTGATAATTCCAAGTCCCTGTACTAATTCCAGACAAAATGACTTGCAACTCAATTAGTTGAGGAATAAAGAATGGGAAGTTGAAGATGTTGCTCATTTCAAATCAGATGTCAAAGTACTCCCGAAAAAAATGACTTTCAAAGTTTTTGTAGAGCCCTCAAAATGTTCCGCAACCTTCCCTAATCTTCGGACCATTTCGACTCAGTTACCAGATTACCTAAATCTACAATTTAGTAGATCTGATTGGTTAATTTTGCATGTAACTTATAAATCATCTACATTATCAGTAAGTAATAAGATAGTTATGGTTTGTAGTTATCATACGATGAAAGAATTAGGGGTAGTGCAAGATTTACTCAGTAGATGGCGACAGAATCGGTCCGTAGTTTCCGCAAGTTAGTAAATCGTATCTTGGTTGTGGTACTGCACGTCACATTTGCAATTGTAATTCAAACAACTTTTGTTATATGTTCGAAACACTTTGGCCGCTTGGTATATGTTCATATTCTCTCGACGTCGAATTCGATGTTCAGTTTTATATGCAAGCTTAAACGCATCAAACTTGTTTGGTGAAAAATTAACATGGTTTCAAATAGGATACGAGGGAACGTGACGCTGCATTTTCAAGAAGTGAACATAGCGAAGAAATGAAATATGTAATGGATTTTAATTATGCGGTTAAAATGATTAGCATATGGCATATGCTATTTAATTAAACAACTTGTGGTACTGCAGACTAATCATGAATATGTAAGTAAATGTTCTAATATTGAAAAAAATATAGTTTCATTATTACCACGATTAGAAAGCTGAAATTATAATAATGCGAAATAGACAATACTCATTTATTTAAAATGTTAAAATGACCAAAGAGATCACTATTAAATTCATCAAAATGGATTTAAACAATAAAATATATAAAAACCTTAAATTCAAAAGTTATTATATGCTGAATCATTTTGTATCAAATTATTTGGTACTTAGAGCGTTACAAGTGTTTGAAACTGATATTTCGGTATTTCGTTATATTTATTATTGATTCTGCTGTCATCCCATATAGAGAGTTATGTTGGGGCCATAGAAGATTGAGAGGGTAAGTTATGGTGGGGCCATAGAAAATTGAGAGAGAAAGTTATGAAGAAGATTGAGAGAGTAAGTTATGGTGGGCCATAGAAAATTGAGAGAGAAAGTTATGGTGGGGCCATAGAAGATTGAGAGAGAAAGTTATGGTGGGGCCAAAGAAGATTGAGAGAGAAAGTTATGGTGGCCATAGAAGATTGAGAGAGAAAGTTATGTTGGGGCCATAAAAGATTGAGAGAGAAAGTTATGGTGGGGCCATAGAAGATTGAGAGGGTAAGTTATGGTGGGGCCATAGAAGATTGAGAGAGAAAGTTATAGTGGGGCCATAGAAGATTGAGAGGGTAAGTTATGGTGGGGCCATAGAAGATTGAGAGAGAAAGTTATAGTGGGGCCATATTAGATTAGAAAATGCCCTCTCATAATCTTCTATGGCCCACTAAGACACTTTTTCCCACCATAACAATCAGTCTAGGTTTTAATCTCCTAACATCTTCCTGATAACATCCTACAACATAGAGAACATCAGAGGGGAATAAGGAATCTAATCGATAGTTAAAAGGTTTGGATCCTTTAAGCGATTTATCGGCTGATGGAGAATTAAATTACCTATCGACACTATTGCCAGTGAAGTCAAATCTTCAAAGGTACTGCAAATTATTCTATAAAGAACAGTTAAATTAGATTATCCGCTGGGAATGTAGTTAGTAGGATTTATCACGGCAATAAGGTTTTTAACTTAAAAAGAGACTATTCGATTAGTACACTGGTAATAGTTAAATACACTCTTTCTTTTACCTAAACATTACTTTAACCCTTTATTGTTTTTGTGATCATAATTAGTCATTTATACGGAGTATGAAAATCTGCTTGCTGAACGATAACGGGTTAAGCGTTTTGGAGCCTGGGAAAAAATTACGGGAAAATGCAATGAAAATATTTTGGTTATTCTTCTCTCTCCCTTTACACTCTTCTCCTTCTTTCCCCATTCTCTTCCTCTTTCCCCACACTCTTCTCCTTCTTTCCCTATTCTCTTCCTCTTTCCCCACATGTCTGATTAGAGTCATAACGAGTGTCAAGGGACTACCTATATTTGCATCAGCTCCAAACTTTCCCCCATTATATTCCTATAGAAAACTATCAGCTGCTTTTTCTAATCACCACCTCCTAATTTGATGAGCAGCAGATGATGGCTGTTATGCTTTATTTATTGATCATCCGTACAAGTTTAAAGGGCCGTACACACGTAGGGTTTTTAAGTCTTTCCACCAGACTTTTTGCTAAGCTCCTCCTACTTTTTCCACGAGAATATAAGAAAAAAACTATACGTATTATTTATTTTAGTTGGTATCCATGATACCAGCAGGTATCATGGATACCAACTAAGATAAATAATAATTATGCCGTTTTTTCTTATATTATTTAAAAATATTGTTGAAAAAGTAGGAGGAGCTTAGCAAAAATTCTGGGGGAAAGACTTAAAAAACCCTACGTGTTTACGGCCCTTAACACTAAAGGGATATATAAACAATACAGTAAACACTCCTCGATAATGAACTCCTGTGTAGTGAATCATAAAAGATTCTTAGAGTCATCAGAAATGAAGTACGTCGTATAATGAATTTATTCTAAAGAGATAGAAACAGTTTTGTATAGTCTGCCATGAAATGACAAGTTTTCTATTCAACTCTTAAATCATCTATAGTGAACTAGTGGAAGTTCACTATTGAGGAGTTTTACTTATAGTACCTTGACCTAATCTCTATTTTACTGAATATTCATATATGTTTAACACAAAAAGAATGTATATATATAGTGCCATAACCCATAATAATAGCAATAATTCTAAACCTATTGGTAAATAAAAACAACGGGGATAAATTTTAGGATACTCTAATTATTAGCATTTATTCAAATACAGTTCTATACGTATATCAGTGCTCCTCCTACGTATGAAATGCACAAATGTATCTTTATATTACTTTGTAAAGGACCAATATTCTGCTTTGTTTACCAATTAATTTACAAATATCAAATAAAGGTTTTTTTGAGGAATATAAATGTAAAAGTCGGATCGATAGGAATTAATAAGAGATTTAGTAAAAGCTGGTTCTAACCAGTCTCGAGGTTAGTGAGGTAGGTTACTGGTAGGTTACTAGGGTTAAAACAATAGTTATAATTAATTAAAATGGATTCAAATACTTTGTGGAATGTAGTAGTACACCGTAAAACAAATACCTTTATCGGTATATTAATTGAAACAAAATTGTGGATATTACTAGCAATATAACTACAGTAGTCATGTTAGTAGTGTCTAATATGATATCAGTAGTCATGTTAGTCATGACTTAAATGATAGTATTAGTCATAATTGTTAATAAAATTAGTTATCAATATATATATCTATTATTTATTATATTCCACTTCACTAATTATTTATCATGAAAATTTCCATCTTATTTACATTTTACATTGCAATCCGTCACATCGAAAGTAGCTGTAAACAAACAGGTATATGCAATGAATAGAAGGTGTATAAGCCTACATGCCTACATTGTACCTACATGCCTACATTGTACCTACATTTCTACATTGTACCTACATTTCTACATTGTACCTACATGCCTACATTCTACCTACACACTTACATTCTACCTACACGCCTACATTGTACCTACATGCCTACATTGTACCTACATTTCTACATTGTACCTACATGCCTACATTGTACCTACACGCCTACATTCTACCTACATGCCTACATTCTACCTACACGCCTACATTCTACCTACATGCCTACATTGTACCTACATTTCTACATTGCATTGTACCTACATGCCTACATTGTACCTACGTGCCTACATTGTACCTACATGCCTACATTGTACCTACATTTCTACATTGTACCTACATGCCTACATTGTACCTACGTGCCTACATTGTACCTACACACTTACATTCTACCTACACGCCTACATTCTACCTACATGCCTACATTGTACCTACATTTCTACATTGTACCTACATGCCTACATTGTACCTACGTGCCTACATTGTACCTACACAATTTACATTCTACCTACACGCCTACATTGTACCTACATGCCTACATTGTACCTACACGCTTACATTCTACCTACACGCCTACATTGTACCTACATGCCTACATTGTACCTACACGCTTACATTCTACCTACACGCCTACATTCTACCTACACGTCTACATTGTACCTACATGCCTACATTGTACCTACACGCCTACATTCTACCTACACGCCTACATTGTACCTACGTCCTACATGCCTACATTGTACCTACATGCCTACATTCTACCTACATGCCTACATTCTACCTACATGCCTACATTCTACCTACACGCCTACATTCTACCTACATGCCTACATTGTACCTACATTTCTACATTGCATTGTACCTACATGCCTACATTGTACCTACGTGCCTACATTGTACCTACATGCCTACATTGTACCTACATTTCTACATTGTACCTACATGCCTACATTGTACCTACGTGCCTACATTCTACCTACACGCCTACATTGTACCTACACGCCTACATTCTACCTACACGCCTACATTGTACCTACATGCCTACATTGTACCTACACGCTTACATTCTACCTACACGCCTACATTGTACCTACATGCCTACATTGTACCTACACGTTTACATTCTACCTACACGCCTACATTGTACCTACATGCCTACATTGTACCTACACGCTTACATTGTACCTACACGCCTACATTGTACCTACATGCCTACATTGTACCTACACGCTTACATTCTACCTACACGCCTACATTGTACTTACATGCCTACATTGTACCTACACGCTTACATTGTACCTACACGCCTACATTGTACCTACGTGCCTACATTGTACCTACACGCTTACATTCTACCTACATGCCTACATTCTACCTACATGCTTACATTCTACCTACATGAATACATTGTACCTACATGCCTACATTCTACCTACATGCCTACATTCTACCTACACGCCTACATTGTACCTACATGCCTACATTCTACCTACACGCCTACATTGTACCTACACGCCTACATTCTACCTACACGCCTACATTCTACCTACACGCTTACATTCTACCTACACGCCTACATTCTACCTACATGCCTACATTCTACCTACACGCCTACATTGTACCTACACGCCTACATTCTACCTACATGCCTACATTCTACCTACACGCCTACATTCTACCTACATGCCTACATTCTACCTACACGCTGCGTGTTGTCAGTTTTTAGATGTTTCAGCGTAACAAAAGATATCAGATTGAAGGAAGGTCTCAAAGAGGGCGGCTTTACTTCCAAAGACTTTTTATTATGACACATTTAAAGGGACAGGAGGGGGGGGGGGGGGGGGGGGGTAAGTGTATGGGCAAGATAGAGAGGGGGGGGGCATGTTTTTGTCTTCTTTTTGTTCATTTATCTAAAAGGATGTCTGGTAATATATTATATACTTTATATGCATAATTCAATGGGCTCTTATATAAAAGACTTCATTGTTTCTGTAGTGTGTTTAAAATATATTAATGGTTATTATATTTACAATGTAAGTCATTTATTGTGAAACATAATGGAATATTATTAGTAATACTGACATTTTTCATTAGTGTGCTAACTGACATTTTTCATTAGTGTGCTAACTGACATTTTTCATTAGTGTGCTAACTGACATTTTTCATTAGTGTGCTAACTGACATTTTTCATTAGTGTGCTAACTGACATTTTTCATTAGTGTGCTAACTGACATTTTTCATTAGTGTGCTAACTGACATTTTTCATTAGTGTGCTAACTGACATTTTTCATTAGTGTGCTAACTGACATTTTTTCATTAGTGTGCTAACTGACATTTTTCATTAGTGTGCTAACTGACATTTTTCATTAGTGTGCTAACTGACATTTTTTCATTAGTGTGCTAACTGACATTTTTCATTAGTGTGCTAGCTGACATTTTTCATTAGTGTGCTAACTGACATTTTTCATTAGTGTGCTAACTGACATTTTTCATTAGTGTGCTAACTGACATTTTTTCATTAGTGTGCTAACTGACATTTTTCATTAGTGTGCTAACTGACATTTTTCATTAGTGTGCTAACTGACATTTTTCATTAGTGTGCTAACTGACTTTTTCATTAGTGTGCTAACTGACTTTTACATTAGTGTGCTAACTGACATTTTTCATTAGTGTGCTAACTGACATTTTTCATTAGTGTGCTAACTGACTTTTTCATTAGTGTGCTATAACTGACATTTTTCATTAGTGTGCTAACTGACATTTTTCATTAGTGTGCTAACTGACATTTTTCATTAGTGTGCTAACTGACATTTTTTCATTAGTGTGCTAACTGACATTTTTCATTAGTGTGCTAACTGACTTTTTCATTAGTGTGCTAACTGACATTTTTCATTAGTGTGCTAACTGACATTTTTTCATTAGTGTGCTAACTGACATTCTTCATTAGTGTGCTAACTGACATTTTTCATTAGTGTGCTAACTGACATTTTTCATTAGTGTGCTAACTGACATTTTTCATTAGTGTGCTAACTGACATTTTTCATTAGTGTGCTAACTGACATTTTTCATTAGTGTGCTAACTGACTTTTTCATTAGTGTGCTAACTGACATTCTTCATTAGCGTGCTAACTGACATTTTTCATTAGCGTGCTAACTGACATTTTTCATTAGTGTGCTAACTGACATTTTTCATTAGTGTGCTAACTGACATTTTTCATTAGTGTGCTAACTGACATTTTTCATTAGTGTGCTAACTGACATTTTTCATTAGCGTGCTAACTGACATTTTTCATTAGTGTGCTAACTGACATTTTTCATTAGCGTGCTAACTGACATTTTTCATTAGTGTGCTAACTGACATTTTTCATTAGTGTGCTAACTGACATTTTTCATTAGTGTGCTAAGTGACATTTTTCATTAGTGTACTAACTGACATTGTTCATTAGTGTGCTAACTGACATTTTTCATTAGTGTGCTAACTGACATTTTTCATTAGTGTACTAACTGACATTTTTCATTAGTGTGCTAACTGACATTTTTCATTAGTGTACTAACTGACATTTTTCATTAGTGTGCTAACTGACATTTTTCATTAGTACGTACAGTAAACTGTGAGATCATATGTGATAATATTAAAGCATGTTATAGGTATATTTATGGAATATACTATAAGTCGTTTGTCATACTATATTACATTCTATGACCCTGAAGTTTCTTGGAATTAGCTATAATATGTGAAACGGTCACATATAATTAGCTATAACTGGAGATACGTTATCTGATTAGGCCTTTGTGTATCGATGTACCTAAGGCTAGTCTATTGCGAAATATGTATATTATTGTATTGTTTTTGAAAAAGACAAGTTTGCTACCATTAGAAGTGCAATTTCAAGTACTCCAATCATGTGAAAATCCACCAAAATCCGGTTTGAGCACAAAAAATTATTTGAATTTAAATGAGGGGCACTTAAAATGTCTTTGGTTGATTTTACTAGAAATTTAAAAGTTCAACAAAATTTCTAACTTGCCTAACTCCTGATCTATTAGTACTTGTCACTTATTTTTTGTATATTATCTTGGTATTGAATTTTTTTTCTCATTTTCGAAATAAAAATTTAAAAAAATTATTTGTCAGGTGGTGTGAAAATTTAAAAAAATAGTGTATTTAATTGTTTAAAAACGTAATTTTTTCGTTATTTTTTTAACAGTAATTTGTTTAATTCTTTTAAATTTTTTCTATTACGACATTATCATGTTATACATTATGGTCCTTTAATTTAAGTACAATTTCTTTTCTAAGGGTCTACAAAGTTTAAAATAGCGAAACAATAAGTTCAGTTTTTTTAAAGACGATATTTTTCAATTAAAAATAAGAATTAAACGCAAGAAAAAACGCAGCCGCGGCAGCTGAATCGGCCTGAACCGCGGAATCATTGAGGTGTGTCTCGGCAAATGTGTCGACACAACTGACTGGTTCAGACTCTTTCCATTAATGTAAGGGAACACAGTAATACCATCTGCGCATTTACAATCCCCCTTTTTTTGATTCACTGACTCAGTGCCTTTAATCTGAAATATCATTTTTTCCTATTTTTATTATTTAGTGTATTTTGATGATTGTATATTGTTAGTTGTCTATGCATTTTTGTATTTATTTATAATGTTGCCCGAAAATTCCCTTCACCATAAGGGTATTATATAGGGGCTTGAGGAATTGATGTAATTTCTTCTTTTCAATAAATCCTTATCCTTATCCCTGTGAAGTCAACAATGCTCGAGCACTGAAGGGAATCCTGCTTCTCTTCCTGTTTTACAACGTCATTCATTGCCACATGTCTTCGGTGACGGCCAGAACTGTACCTACAAGACACTTCATGCAATCCTCTGACATCCATCCAACTACCACAGTGGTGAGAATGAGGTTCATAAACTCTGACACCCACTTCAAGAGCAATGTCTACTCTCAGGACCTCTGGATGAAGCTGTGTAATTTTCCTAACGGTGAATTTTCCAACGGCGAAAATTCCGGCGGCGAAAATTCCGACGGCGAAATTTCCCACGGTGAATTCTCCGGTCACCCTCCCAGGGCTGTGTCGTCCAGATACCAAACATTGAACTCTGACTCAAAACTAGGAGCCACCTCGTCTATTCTTTTTCAGAAATAGCCGGTCCAAAAATGTCACCCTCCGATCTCAGCACTTCGTCATCAAAAACAATAGCTCTGACAAGAATAACAGTAGGGAAGGTATCTCTCCTCAGACAGTTGAAGGCGTTTTTCACATCCGCCTTGAGAAACACCCTTCTATCATTACAGATACTCAAGTACTGTCTAGCAGTATATACGGCAGCTTCACAGTCACCCTTCGTAGACAACCAAAGCTGAACCGGTCTTAATTCGCTTCCAAAAGTGTGAAAAGGGGCACGCACCAACTTTGGCAGCCAACCTCCGCAAGGTGTTGCCAACTGCCATGGGTCTGATGCCACCATCCTTCTTGACTAAAGTGCACAATGTGGCTCCGGAAAAAGTTGACACTGCCAAATCAGGTACTTTTCCTCTCAAAATCGCATTCACAAAATCTGTCAGAGTGGTCAAAAGACGTACTCTGGCCTCTATAGAAGAATAGGACAATAACATCATCAAATGACCTGGACTGAGGTCAACAGGTCCTCCGGCAGAGCCAGGATGGAAAGAATTAGCAATCTTCTTAACTTCCTCATCCAAAACATTTGGTACAATCAAGTCTTGCGGGGCAGGTGGGTGTTTAGATCTTAAATCTATGACAGTCTCTTCGACTCGTTGGACCAATTCCTTCGAAGATGACAGCTCAAGAACTGCTACACTTACGTCACCATCTGCGAACTTAGCTGTCAGTATTTTCTTTTGTAATTTTCTTGTCACTTTTATTTTGTAGTTTATCATTGTCTGAAGCGTGTCGATTGTGAACAACTCGGACAATGGGTTCAGGCAGCGTAGGTAGGGAGTCAGTCTCTAAAAATTAGGCCACCTGCCGATTGATTTTAGTAGCAACAGAAACATTTGAGAGCTTCCTTACCACCATATGGGCACTGCAGCCCCAGTAGCAGAAGCCCATTAGCCTTGTCCATGCTAACTGGGTCTTCTGCGTTAGAGCCTCCTGCAATAACTGTTGGAGGTCTCCCGCCACAGCTAGTACAGCTTCCTTGGGAATCGTATTTAGGACTATCATCCTGCAACGACAGCCACCAATGTACAACTCCAAATTCACCAGCAGATTGGGCTCCTCCTGGGGGTCGTCGATTGTACCCCGCCTTCGACACGCCACACAAACCCATCTCACAATAACAAAAGCCTGTGCCTTGGTCAGACTTACACACGACCTGTGGAACCATCCAGAACACAGTGCACATTCAACTCGTTTCTTACGGCTATTGCATGTGCCACAGACAACATCCTCACTCTCAATCATGAAAATTAGAACACATCAGCGGTCTGACTTGCCAAACAGAACAAATGCCCCCAGCATTTACCGGAGTGCCCGAGATGAGCATTCAGGGGTCACAATCTTCCCGGCTCAGTAACTATTTCAGTCTTTTTGAGATTATTCTCTATTTTGGCTTCTTTGCAAATCTTTGCAAACATTAGTAAGGTTTCTTTGGCTTTTGCTGCAACAGTAACATGCAATCCTTCCTTCTGTTCTTTACAAATTAAGCATTCATCCATCTCCTAGTATTACTACCTCATTCAAATATTCCTGGAAATAAAACATATCTACACGAATTAATTAAACAAATTACTGCTCAAAAATAACAAATTGATGACATTTCTTTTACCATAGAGTACATTTTTCCCCCCACGTATCTAATTTTGTTATTTTCTATTATGAAAATAAGAAATATAATTCAATATCAATGTAATAACGAAAAAAGTCAATATTAATTGCAAATAGATCAGGAGTTAAGGCAAGTTTGAAATTTTGTTGAACTTTCAAATTTCTAGTAAAATCATCCAAAGACATTTTAAGTGCTCCTCATTTAAATTCAAATAATTTTTTTTTGTTCATACAGGATTTCGGTGGATTTTCACATGATTGGAGTACTTGAAATTGCACTTTTAATGGTACCAAACTTGTCTTTTTTCAAATTATGTCCGGGTTGAACCCTAACTTGACTACACTAGTAGTTGAGGCCTATGGGAATTAGTTGGACCACTCAAACTATGGACGGGATAGGCCGTCCACGGACATTTCGTCCACGAAATGCTTTATTTTGTATTATAATTGTAATGTGTAGTGTACATATTGTTTCTTATATATTATTTATAATATTCTGCAATAGAAAAGTAGAAAAAGTATATTTTTTTCTATATTTACAATAACTACAATTAATTGGGGTGCATAAACGGGAAACATTTTTTCTAAATATACAATAACTAAAACTATTTAATAATTATTTAATAACAACCATAAACATCAATATTAGTACTCAGATTAGCTTATTATAAGCAATATTGGTTCAGAAATTAGTTTTTTATGACAGAATTTTATTCAACAATGACTACATAAAATACATACATGTATAATATACTACTAAACAATTGATTGATAATTAATTGTGATATAAAATAAATAGCTTGATATTGGTACTTAGTGTTACGTTAAATTATATAAACGTAAACACGTCCGTGTTCTTGGACTGTTCCATATTTTCGGACTCATAATAAAAGCATACAAAATAATTAGTATTTACCTCTATTGTAATTATTTTATTCTTATTCTTACGTTTCCACTTTTAGTATTGTTAGTACCCTGTTATTTCAGTTCCATATTTTGGATACTCATTAATTAATGCAAAATATTAAAGGAGGTAAATAATTTAATGATACAGTCAACCCGTTCAGCATATCAAATTTCATAACCGTAATCGATAGATAAACATTTTTTGTGTGTTCATATGAATTGTTTCTGCTTAAATCACTATAATAATATTATATATTCATACCTGCCTATTAATGCAATAGTAAAAAATAAAATGAAATATATCCCATAAACACTTTAAAATACAAATTAAAGCAATTCGTTGACGAATTGTCCATAGACGAAATGTCCGTGAACGAAATGTTCGTTGGACGAAATGTCCGTGGACGAAATGTCCGTGGACGAAATGTCCGTGGACGAAATGTCCGTGGATGAAATGTCCGTGGACGAAATGTCCGTGGACGAAATGTCATAGACCCGGGATAACTGGCTCATTGGTGACTTCCTGTGGTTAACTTGTATATAGAGTCTGGAAATTGTGAATCTAGTGATTCGTAGCTTGAAATTCAGTATAGAGTTAGCAAGAGGAGAGTCATAGTCTCAGTATTCTACAAAGACGGGCTTTCGTCCATTTCTGGTCTGTCATACTGCCATCTACTGTTACCATTTGAGGGGACTGTACATGGTTTTTGAAAACATTTATGTAATTGTTAATGAAGCTACGGTTCTTAAACTTGGTACCTGAATATGAAATTGAATTCTCTATCGTTTTTGTTCATGACATTTTTTCGATTAGACCCATAGAAAATGAGTTATTCGAATTTCGAACCGTTTTCCAAAAGCCTTAGGCTTTTGAATACAAAAATTTTTGAATACAAAAAATTTTGAATACAAAAAATAAATTCAGACTAAATAAATTCTCAGAAATAAATTCTCAGAAATAAATTCTCAGAAATAAATTCAACTAAAATAGAAACAATATTAAGGAAAATTAAATAATTATTAATTCTATTGTGAATAGAATTAATAAGAAATGTGTTGATCGACAATGACAGAGAAATTACTAATCCCAGTGATATCTCTCAACATATTAGTTATTATTTTTCTAATGTAGCTACTAGTTTAAATGATATTATCCTGGTAATTTGACCCCCTCGTAAATTGATCCCTGGTAAATTGATCCCTGGTAATTTGATCCCTGGTAATTTGATCCCTGGGAATTTGATCCCTGGTAATTTGACACCATGGTAAATTGATCCCTGGTAATTTGACACCATGGTAAATTGATCCCTGGTAATTTTAATCCTGTTAAATTGACCTCATTGTAATTTGATCTCTGGTAATTTGACTCCCTGGTAATTTGACCCCCTACTGATTTGATCCCTGGTAATTTGACCCCCTAGTGATTTGATCCCTGGTAATATGATCCCTGTTAATTTTAATCCTGGTAAATTGAACCCTGGTAATTTGACCCCCTGGTAAATTGATCCCTGGGAATTTGATCCCTGGTAATTTGACACCATGGTAAATTGATCCCTGGTAATTTGACACCATGGTAAATTGATCCCTGGTAATTTGACACCATGGTAAATTGATCCCTGGTAAATTTAATCCTGTTAATTTGACCACATGGTAATTTGATCCCTGGTAATTCGACTCCCTGGTAATTTGACTCCCTGGTAATATGACCCCCTACTGATTTGATCCTTGGTAATTTGGCCCCCTATTAAATTGATCCCTGGTAATATGATCCCTGTTAATTTGAACCCTGGTGAATTGATCCCTGGTAAATTAACTCCCTGGTAATTTGACCCCATGGTAATTTGACCCCCTGGTAAATTGATCCCTGGTAATTTGACCCACTGATAATTTGCTCCCTGGTAATTTGACCCCCTGGTAAATTGATCCCTGGTAATTTGACCCCCTGGTAATTTGACTCCAGTAATTTGACCCCATGGTAATTTGACCCCTGGTAAATTGACCCTCTGGTAATTTCTAAAAGTTTCTACAACATTGCGCAGTCTAATAAAAAAATCTTGATATTTGCGATTCTTCAGAGGAGTGTTACCAGCACTATAGGTTGCTCTTAGCAAAATTGTTGAAATGATTGTTTCATTACAAAAGACTTTGACGTAGAAGATTTACCTATTTAAAATTAAATTACAGTCAACTATACCTTTGGTTATTGTGACATTTAATTAACCATACATACACGTAACATAATATACATTAAATATAAACAGTAGAAAGAAACTAGTTAACTATTGAACTGATGATTGATGGTAGATGATTTAAACTAGCGATATACAGTATAATTATCAATAGACAAATAAGGCACAGAAATGTTCAAACGATGCCATTCAGTTAATATGAATTAGGGGAGAACCGGGGCATTCGAACAAATTTTATGTTTTTTATTATGCATTTGGTTTGAGACTGACGGTCAAGAATTAAAACTAGGTATATGCAACTATCAATAGAAAAATAGGGCACAAATATGTTTTCTGGTGGGATTTTATCCAGCGGGATTTTTTCCTGGGGGATATTTTCCGCTGGGGAATTTTTCCGGATACCGAAAATGCGGTGCACGGCGAATTGCCACTGGGGGAATTGCCACTGGGTGAACTGCCGCTGGGTGAACTGCCCATGTGGGGGAATTGCCACTGGGTGAACTGCCAATGGGTGATCTGCCCATGTGGGTGAATTGCCACTGGGTGAATTGTCACTGGGTGAACAACTCTCACTGACTGCATCACTACGTACACAAGCTGAACAAAACACACACTCGCCCCGTGTGTTTAGGTGTGCCCCCCCCCCTCTCTCCTAATATAAGCGTGGATCGAGAATTGAGCCCGCCGGCAGTTGGGCCCAGGACAATTAGGCCAACAAAAATTGGGCCAACGACAATTGGGCCCCAAGATAATTATATTATTTACCCATTTTGTAAAGAGTCTACTGTATTAACTTAATTAAAGACCATTACTACTGTAATAACTAGGGATGCGATATTGTGCGTTTTGTATAAAAATATAGTCTTGAGCATAATAAAAATAAATAATATTCTTTATATGAGAAAATATTCTCGTTATGAAAAAATTTTTTTTTTGATAGAACATATTCTTTTCATGAATAAATACTATTATTCTTTTAATCTACTATAAGTTTTCTGTTCTGAGATGGGTCATATAAGAAACAAATTTCCTAGTTACAGTACCTCTATGAGTCTATATAGTGAACTCCTGTAAAGTGAATGAGTTAGGTTGTAGCCAATAGAAAGTAAGAATGTAGCTATTTTAGATGAAGAACAAAAGAAAATAAGATTGTGGGTATGTAAAGAAGGCCGTGGTCCACCAAGACTTGCTGAAATTATTAAAATATACAAGTTGAATTAGAATTAATGCGAATTTGTTGAAAACTGTTCGGTGTTCAATATAGAAGAGTTTTATAAATAAGGATAGAGATTTGATGGATAAAGATAGCACGAATAAGGACATATTGAAAGGAACTTTATCATTGTACATTTTCAAGGGTTTAACAGTATAATGTATCATCGTCGGCACGTGCAGGTATACAATTCACCCAGTGTCAATTTACCCACATGGGCAGTTCACCCAGTGGCAATTCACCCACATGGGCAGATCACCCAGTGACAATTCACCCAGTGTCAATTTACCCAGTGACAATCCACCCAGTGACAATTCACCCAGTGTCAATTCACCCACATGGGCAGTTCACCCAGTGGCAACTCCCCCACATGGGCAGTTCCCCCGGTGGCAATTCTCCCACATGGGCAATTCACCCAGTGGCAATTTCCTCACATGGGCAGTTCACCCAGTGGCAATTCCCCCAAATGGGCAGTTCCCCCAGTAGCAATCCACCCAGTGGCAATTCGCCCAGTGGCAACTCCCCTAGAATCTAATTGCAGTCACAAAACAAGATTAGATAATAGATCTGTAGCGATTCTCGTTACATAATCATCTATTCATTACTTATCTTTGTCAAGTGGTTATCTTTGCCCTTATCTTTGTCATTTAGCCAATGATTGTTCCATTTTGGATATTACTATATATGGTCAAACTTATGTTAAGGTAGCCAGAAGTTTGTAGATTAATATCTATTCTTTATTATTGTAACTTAACGTGAACTCTTATTTTACTTGTATATAAAGATTAATGTTATTTATAAGATGCAATTTTAGTATGCTACATAACTATGTTAAAATTAGAATTAACAACTGATAAATTATAGATATCAAGTTAATAATATGGAGTTATCTTTCAAGGTCAGTCTCACTGACATGAGAGGTTGCTGTGATTGGCTTCCCATACACTAATCAACTGTCTTGGAGGGAGCATACATACACTGCATGGTGAGGGTTGGACATGTGACATCAATTCTCCTGCTCTGCTAGTTAGTTATAATATATAAATTATAATAGTCATAGATCAATCAGAAATTCAATTCGTTTTCATTAATTTTACTTATCAGTATGGTTGGTATGTCATAGACTTGTTGGTTATGCTGTTTAAAAACTGTTTCTTACATGGAATTCTATTTATAGGTTCAAATTTTTCTTTTGAATTAATAGCTTTAGCCGAATGTTCTGAATAGTAATATCCTCTGATTTATTCAAAATATTTGCTTTTTAGAATAATGAGAATTTATCGTACATTATTTTATGTCACGTGTCAGATAGAGATAAGAAATGTGATAACTGGGTTGCTCTTATCTCTTGCTGTGTTTCATTGAAATAAATCCGTAGATGTAAGATGCTGATGCATACATGAATGAGAAGAATAATGTTTCTTACAGGTAATATTTAGTAGAAAATGGCATCATTTGATGATGGTAAACCAGTCCCTCTAATCATACAAGAGGAGACCAATGGGTCTTTTGTGCTGCAAGAAGAAGCACTCAAGTCTCTTCTACTTTGTCCTGAAGCTAAAGACAAGCCTGTTTGTGTTGTGGCGATTGCTGGAGCATTCAGAAAGGGAAAGAGTTTCCTCATGAACTTTTTCCGCAGGTACTGCTTGAACAGAGTACGTATCCATTGACTGATTAACTGTACTGTTTCTGTATATGCTTTATCTGTCAACAGCAGAGTGAAAACAATATGATTTTTCAATTCAGGATTCAGATGATTGGCTTGATGAAAGTACTAAGCCTTCAAATGGGTTTAATTGGAAGCAAGGGAGGACAAGAGAAACTACAGGAATTATGGCGTGGAGCAAGCCTCTCATTTGTAAAAATGAAAAGGGCGAAGAAGTAAGTCCTTAAAATGTTCTCACCTTCATTCTAAACTTTTGAAATTTTGATTTCATTATTGTGAGAATTTTAAAAGAGATTTATTTGAACTATTCACAAATAACAAATGTTTTGCTCTTCCTATAAAATAGGTGGCAATCATTTTCGTTGACTCGCAAGGCACTTTTGATCCTCAAGCATCAAACAAGGTGAAGAAAAAAAAATATATTTATCATATATATATATCATGTTTCTACTTATTTGTTCTTCTAATACTTCTAATAAATCTAATAATAAATAAATTCCTATTTCCAGGAATCTACTGTAGTGTTTGCTCTGACAGCGATGTTTTCATCCATTCTCATCTACAACCTCACCAGCAACATTCAAGAGAATCACCTTTCCGATCTCCAAACCTTCATGGTGTACGGGAAGAGTGTTGCCGAAGCATGTGGTTCTTCGCAAGCCTTCCAATCTCTCCTGCTACTAGTGAGGGACTGGGAGTTTCCAAATGACTTGGAGTATGGCTATGACGGTGGACATAATCTATTGGATGATGTTTTGAAGGTTTGAAAAATTAAAGCAAGAGATTCTATTTTTTTCATCCCAAAGATGGCGTTCTCACTTCATTAATACATACAAATATCATTTTATATTTGTGAACATTTTATGCGTCCATCTTTCAAACTAATAATCAACTACCGAGGTTATGATTAAAGGTATTTCCTACTGATATATATCCTACATTATTCAAGTTTTTAAGGGCACCGTTCCCAGATTTTGAAAAGTTTTTTATTATTGAAGCTACGGCTGTGAAACTTTGTGCACACATATAAAATGAATTCTAAGATGTTTTTGTGTCCTTATATTTTTTCGATTCGACCCATAGAAAACGAGTTATTCGAATTTCGAACAAATTTCGAACAGTGTGTAAATTAATAAATGGATACTACAATTTTGTAGCTATGACATTATGGTTTTTTGCATTCGATTCTCCACAAGATTCTCTACAAACAGTGGAAGCGTTTTTTTGATTTTTCAAATTTGTTTTCGAATTATTGAAATTTTTAGTGAAACCAAAAAAAAATTGAAAAAATATAAATTTCAAAATTCAATATTTTGAAAAATAATTCGAAAATTAAATAAAACTCTTCCAGAATTTGTAGAGAATTCCGGGGAGAATTGAATGCAAAAAACCGCAAAGCCGTAGCTTCTACCAAAAAAAAAAAAAGCTTGAAGTAACGAGTAAATCTCCCATTCAAAATTTGATAATCTGGCACGCAGCATACTACTCTTGCGAAGGTCTGCGGGTAACTGTGGAATATTTCTTTGCAATCCTTAGTGGGCGTGTTATTAGTGGTAGGTTAGATACCAGATAAAGCGAGATAATTAATTATTATGAATTATAATTGACTCAGAGATGGTTTTTAGAGTACATATTGACTACCTCTTTTTTCCTTTCTCCCTCTCCCCAGGGGGGTTAGAGTTACACGATACCTCTGGTATTTTGCACACACTATAAGAAGGTTATAAAGCAACTATTTGCACAATAAAAAAAAGATAAAATTTTGAGATTTCTTCGGGGACGGTCCCCTTAAGAGAATGCAAACGAAATATTCTCAAATTTAATATTAATCAATAGTCACTATTTAAAAGAACAAAGTGCATCATATTGAATAATTATTTTACCAAATCCATTATTAACTAATGATCAACTGCAGAAGCACCATTTATTGAAATCTTTCCATGTTGATGAATCCTATACTACTTTTTCACAGTTCACAATACTTTATTTATGAACAAATTTCTCTTTGTAGATTGTGACACAGACTACATTAAAAAGAAGAGTAGTCTGTGTTTGTGGTATGAAAGATTGATTGCAGTTTCAACAGTTATATAACTATAAAATCAAAATATCTATTTTGGTTAAACTCTTCTGAATCTTATATTATATATAGCTACATAGACAATTGTATTTCAGATTAAGCATGGACAACCAGCGACACAACGTGAGATTAGAAAAGATATCAAGAGATGTTTCTCGAATATCAATTGTTACCTCATGCCACATCCTGGTTCTAAAGTGAACAAAGATGCAAACTTTACAGGAAGAATTGACCGTGAGTTTTAAACGGTACCGTAAAAATCTAAATACTATAATTTAAATATATCATACTTAAGGAGACTCAATGGTCAAGAATTGATTTGTTTCACAATTTTTTTTATGTTCTAATGACTAATATGAAAGAAGAATATAATGTAGAGAAGTCGGCAAAATTTCAGGATGATCTGATGATTAGTAGGCGAGCTACACGCTCACAAACGTACATATGCACTATACTGTATGTACGTACACTGTACAGAGCCAGTGCCAAATGCCCTGTCGTGAAAAGTAGCCTTTATCCATCTTCAAAAGCTTATTTCTTTTGTTCTAGGTAACCTAGATAAAATCTGTAAACTACATAATAATCAGTGATATATAAGCTACATTTTACATTGAAGTTATAGACTTATTGCAAATAGATTTAATTTTTTTTATGGTATATTCATTTTTTTTATTTTAATTGAATTAATAGAATTATTTTTCCTTTGGTTCAAAATTAGTGTTTTCTATAATAAATAGTCTCAGGGATTTTTTAAAGTTTTTAGACATGATTTGGTACAATTATTAATGAAACTAAGAAATAACAGCTCTCAAATGTATTTCTACTGGACGAAATCAGTGTGCGTGACAAACTAAATAACAAACAAAGAACGCAATACCATAATAGAAAACTTCCTTGAAGAAAACTTATCAGATGTGACTCAACAAAATATATATAAGACATGAATTAAAGTTGATTCCAATAGAATTAATTACACCGTGAATTAATATATTTTACAGGTCATAAATTTTTTATAGGTAGATCACATAAATATAACTTTAGTGGTCCTTTTCCTTGAAATAGCATGGTTATCATACCATGATAGGGTCACGCAGGTAAATTGCGGCCCTCTACAGAGTCTCTAAAACATTCTGAATCGAAATACATTAAAATGTTGCATAACTATCAAAAGGAGTACAGTGCATACTATAACTTATCAATTTAAGTTTTAAACGAGTGTTCTGAAGCTATGATGTTCTGTTGTTAGAGGCTGAAGTTAGTAAGTGTGCCGCAATTTACCTGCTTGACCCTATATTGCCATACCAAATACATGTAAATGTACGAAATAAAAATAATTGTAAGTAGATAAATAAGTATTTTAGACAAAATAAGATGATATATTCGTAATTCTCGTAAAATTCTTTATGTCTATGTCATGAAAATGGTATGTAGTAAGCTGTAATCATTAAATATAAACAAAATAGCATGGTAAAGCCTCACTTCTATGACGTCACAAAAAACTCCCGTACGGTTATGGGGGTTTAGGGAGAACCTGCGCGCGAGCATACCTGTTAAAAGTTATTATATCGTGGTCAATGTCCAAGAACCATTTGGTAGAATTTTGGGAACGATCCGGTCAAAGGTCAAGGTCATTTATAACTCAATAACTCAAAGTATTGAACCTAATTGCATGAAACTTGATGAGACGATTGGTTATTATCCAGTTACCAGTTTATTAGATGTTGGAATGGAACAGGTCAAAGTGGCAGCGAAGGTATGCGCTCTACTGAGAGCACATAATCTAGTTTTTACCATGTTTCTCATTTTTTAACGCTACTTTCAGTTTTAGAGACTAGCTCTAGGGATATTTTTTTAAACTAAGAGGTATTAGAATTTTGTGTTAGGTCGGCTTGTAGGCTTCATTTACTATCACCTCTTCATTTTCCTTTTTCCTCACATTCCTTGGTAAGTGACTGCATTAAGGGAGTCAGTTTTTTGCATCCATGAGCATTGTCAAGACTGTGGTAAGTGAATTTTTTCATGGAGCCACTTTAATTTCTGACTGCTTCTTCCAGTTCCTTGTATCTAATTTTTTGGACGTCATCGATATGGTTGGAGCAGACGTTAAATCCATACTGAAATTAAATTAACCTAATCACATCGAGTTAAATAAACTATTTTGTTATTTATAAGCAATTTTGTGTGATTACTAAACTAAAATTCTTTGTATAATTACGCCATATTCTTATTTTTTATTCAGTTGTTAATAGTATACCATACAGAAGGTATGTTGTGGCTGACATTATTAATTTTTATTCCATTTATTGCGTTTAAAATATAAAATTGTTAGTAATGAATACCTTAACTATTAGATATGTTTATACCTTACCAATGTACCTCTGGCTTCAACGATAGTGTCACTTGCATGAATAAATTTGTTTCAGATAGTAACATTGATTTTTATCAACCCTTTATTACTAATGCCTTATACATATTAATATTTGATATATACAGTTAGATATGTGAAATTAGCAAAATGATACGGAATTAGCGGAATACAAATTTATGGTGACCGGAAAGAAGCCCACAGGAAAAAAGCTCACAGGAAAAATGCCCACAAGGAAAAATGCCCACAGGAAAAAATGCCCACAAGGAAAAAACCCACAGGTATAAAAGCCCCCAGGAAAAAAGCCCACAACTAGCTACAATTTTTTTAAAAATAAAGGTGTTTTAAATAGGGGCATAAGTTTACAAAGGAACGAATATTCAATTAGTTTTCTAAATGCACCTCTTGTCTCATTTTGAAAGCCTCCATCGCTAAGATTAATTGTATACTTGTTGAATTTTATTCTATATATTTTTTTTAAATTTGAAAATTATCCATGATTTTCCTTAAACCATTTCAATTGTATTTTGACCCCAAGGGCTCTATCCTGAAGCTATTTGAGGTGAATGATAAAGAAAATGGGTAGCGTCCCTTGGTTTCGAACGTGTTGTAATTTGGATTATGTATATCTTGTCTTTTTTCATATTTACCATATTTATATTTTTTAACGGTTCTTCCAGTTTTAGAAGATAGCGCTAGGGTTATGCTCTTCAACTACCAGGTCTGATTTTTGGGTTAGGTAGGCTCGTAGGCTTCATTTACTATCACCTCTTCATTTTCCTCTTCCGTCTGTGAGTGCAGCCACCGGTGCTTGTGCTCCTTTTCGTCAGATTCCTTGTTAAATGATTGCATTCACGGAGTAGTTATTTTGCATCCACTAGCTTTCTCACCGACGATGGCAAGTGACTTTGTTCATGGAGATACTTTCCTCTCTGACTGCTTCTTCCAGTCCTTTTTCTTTAATTTATTTTTGACGTCAGCGATACAGACGAAATGGCTGAAAGCTGACGTTAAACACTATACTAACATAAATTAAAAACAACTGTATTTTAGGATATTTGCCGTTAACTTATGCTCTCATTAAAAACACCTTTATATTTTTTCTGTATTATAAATATTAGGTAGTTGTGGGTTTTTTTCCAGTGGGCTTTTATACCTGTGGGCTTTTTTACTTGTGGGCATTTTTCCCTGTTGGCATTTTTCCTTGTGGGCATTTTTCCCTGTTGGCATTTTTCCTTGTGGGCATTTTTCCCTGTTGGCATTTTTCCTTGTGGGCATTTTTCCTGTGGGCATTTTTCCTTGTGGGCATTTTTCCCTGTTGGCATTTTTCCTTGTGGGCATTTTTCCTTGTGGGCATTTTTCTTGTGGGCTTCTTTCCGGGAACCAAATTTATATAGCAATAGTAATGTCAAACTCATATAAG
Organism: Caprella mutica; assembly: GCA_947561585.1. Lineage (NCBI taxonomy): Eukaryota > Metazoa > Arthropoda > Malacostraca > Amphipoda > Caprellidae > Caprella > Caprella mutica. Next base: position 52,720 of record CANNZV010002793.1, on the reverse strand, counting down.
AAATGTGTTTTTTTTATGCATAAGATATAATGATAAGAGTTACAAGGTCCCACAGAATGTTATTTTTAAATACAGTAAATTTGATTTTGGACAAATTTGTCTTTGGAAATTTGTCCTTCGGCAAATCCGTGAACATCGGTTTTCGGCAAATTTGGTATTCGGCAAACACGTATTCGGATAATCTGTTTCGGCGAATTATGTTTCGGAAAATTTGGTTTCAGCCTATTCGTTTTCGGAAAATCAGCCTAGACCCGAAAAAATGAAATACAGATATTATTTATTACTAACTAGATTACGTGCACTCGGTAGAGCGCATACCTTCGTCGCTGCTCATAAATGACCTTCACCCGTTCGCTCCCATAATATAATGAAATTGTAACTGGATAATGACCAATCGTACCACCAAATATCGTGCAATATGGTTGGTGACCGGTATATTCCACCCCGTTAAATTCCACTCCAGTAAATTCCACTTCAGTATATTCCACCCCGGTAAGTTCCACCCCATTTTACGGGTAAGGTTTGGTTAGTCATTAATATTAATCATTTATTATTATTTAGTATAATACAAAGTAACTTTAATTTTCTTTATATTAAATTTATCCTTTTGTTGGCCAATCAAAAGCTGTTCATTTTTCACTACACATGTGATAGAACAGCAGAAAGAAAGGTTGTGTGAACGCCCTTTATCAGTTTAATCTATCCTGAAGCTGTCTGTGGTGAATGGAAGAGATACGGTTTGGCGTCCATTTGGCCCAAAATTGTCGTAATTTGGATTATGTTTTTTTTATTTTGATGCTCAAATATTTTAGCCAAGTGTTATATAGAGACTATACAGGAGCGTGCGGCAGTACGACTTCCTCAATCATGAAGTCCATAGGGAGACGCCATGTTGAGACAACGAATGATCCAAGGGAGTCTGCCTGGTTCCAGCACCAAATGACTGATACGATCAAGAGAGGAATGCCTTCAGCCACTAAGGAAAGTTATTTTGGGTTATCGAGTTTACCTCTTCTGGATGTTCTCAACCCTTCCTTACGACCAAAGTACAATTCCTGTTTCCTTCAATATGCCAACCAACCGTTGAATTGTCCTTTTATCTAGTACATTGTTCCTGCCAAAATCTCTCCTGAATTTCCGATGCGTCAAAATAACTGATTTTGTGGCAAAGTACGATTCGATGATTTTCATCCGTTGCTGCGTACTATAGCCTCAAGCTGGATCCATATTAATGTCAAAAAAATCTCCCAGACATGATGTCTACGTATCACCTGTGAAATATGGGAAAAAATGTAAACCACAACTTTGGGATGAAAAAAAATAGTGCATTTTTAGGACCACCCTGTATACAATATGATCTAAATAAAGGAGTAAATGTTTACTGATTCTAAATTCCATATGACGGTCAGTGGCTACTACTCTTTTTCTTGTTTCTTACATTAATGATTATCTGAAATTTATCACTAAAATGTATGATATGGTGATAGATTTATGCTTTTCCTATTTTTCAAAATCTATCACCATCTTCGAATCTATTATTGGAAAAAATTCAGTTTCGGAAATTGTTTCCAAACTAATGCCTCATTCTTTGTACCATTTTAACTTCAAAGGCAGGTAACACATGAAAACTTATTTCTCCTAAAATTCAAACTAATTTATTAATCTAAACTACAAACATAAGAAATAAGTAGGTTCACAATTATATATGTACAATTGTACATATTCCACGGGTTGCAGCAAACAGTTTTTTTTTGGTTTAAAAAGACATTATTTCTCCATTAAAAACAAGGTGTCATAAAGCCTCCAGAAAATAATTAATGCCAAATTTAGGTTATTGTTGAGAATTTGTTAAAATATTACAGACTGTTTTTCACTTATTTAGAAATGAAACCGGAGTTCCTAAGACACCTCCGTTTGCTGGTTCCCAGCCTCTTGCATCCAGATAATCTTGTGAAAAAACAGTTCAAAGGGAAGGTGATGAGTGGACAGCAACTCTTTGATTTGTTCAAGAATTTCGTGAACATGATCAGAGAAATGGATTTGCCAGAACCATTCGCATTCGCTGAGGTAAGTTAGAAAGTAGAAAACTGATTTCTAAGCAATAACATAATTAAAGATCTATTGTAATAGAGTGCATCTAAATCATAGGAGAAAATAGAATTTTACTGCATCTGATAGCTAGTTCAATTAATTATATCAAATTCCATATTATTTTTTTCCTTATCTAGGCCGCTGCTCGATCTTCCAGTGAGACTGCAAGGGACGCAGCTTTGGAGAAATACAAAATGTTTATGAAGAATTATGTTGGCGAATTCAAAATCTCCGTTTCACCTTACAAATTGGAGAATTGGCATCTCAAGTCTGCGAAACAAGCCGTGGAGGTTTATGTCCAGAAGAATAAGATTGGCGAGATGAGGGAGAGGATCTTCAAGGAATACCAGTATTCTCTCGGAAAAGTAAGTTTCTTGTGAATGCAAGACTTTATAAATTGAGCTTTGTTTAGTAGTTCTTGTGAATGTAATCAATATATTGATGGATAAAGTGGGTTAATTTAGTTATAGCTGGAATAATAAACAGGAAGCAAGATGAAAAAATGGCTTTTGTCGAAAATTATTTCACAAAATGAGTTTCTAACTTTCACTAGAAGTGCACTGGTTGACTATTTCATTTTAAAATTGAAAAGCATAGTATTTCCTAAAATGGTATTTTTTTTTTAAACTTGTGATTCGTCGGAATTTTCTTAGTTTTTCACTACATCGATTCGCATTTTTCAAAATCCCCCATTTACTTTTGTAGGCTGTTCAATCAATTATAATTTGATTCTCTAACCTGGTAGCCGGTAAATTGCTCGAAAACAATTGCTCGAAACAATTGCTCGAAAAACAATTGCTCGAATGAACAATTGCTCGAAAAAGATAACAGACCCTGGTCCGTTATCTTTACTTGGTCCCACAAATTTAATAATTATTAAGATTGATTTACTAAAATTAACATTAGTACATTCCATTTTTTTTCTCATTAAAAAATAGTAATTAATTACTCTTACTAATAAATAATTTATCTAGTTAATAAAGAGCCTTGTGCTTTTATATATTTATATTATTATATATCAATCGCACTCGCCCCTCAAAAAAAAAAAAAAAAAAAAAAAAAAAAAAAAAAAAAAAAAACTCAAATAATGTTAAAAACACAAATTACTTGAATGAGGAAATTCAATTATTTACAAAAAATTGTATTGAAAACCCGTTATTTTTTTTATTTTTTAACGGGAAAGCTCTATAGTTAGTAAATAATTAGTCTAATAAATAAATACTTTTTTATTTAAATCGCAGTACCTAGTCTTAGTAAATATTACACACCGACGCTAACTATTGTTATCACAATCGATTGCTTCTAACACCTGCAATGAACTTACGATTGCGTAATACACAGGCTCACGACCTGCTCTCAGAAACCTAAAAAAATAGGTATTAAGAAATGAAACGTCTGTGGTCGGAAAACAACCTCGTGTAAAAATGACCGAGCAACAAGTTTTCAAATAACACCCTTTAAATTCTATGTTCCCAAATTCATTTAACAACGTCTGTTAGATGATAGTGTGACGTTGAATAATTTTTCTTAGTCTCTATTCAACTTGAAGAGTTCCAACCAACTAAATATAAAGAGAAAAATACTATACTATTATTTGTGGGAACTATTAACAGGTAATAGACTAAACACGCCGTCATTCAATTTAATTAGGGTTTTCATGATTATGAGATTCCTGTAGCACGAATTGTCGAAAGCTCCTATACCTATACAAGAATAACTTGCAATAGTGTGTGAAATTAATCCCCCGCAATAAAAACCACGTCCCATTTTACCAATAATAGAATTATTGCAGATTTCGAATCAATGGGAAACCACAAAAAAATCATAATTTATGTCGGAAACTCATTCATTATATATTTCTTCATGACTGTGATAATTTGAATTTAATGGAATGATTTTTTTTCTCAGTTGATGAACGATCTCCACAAAGAATATGGTAGAACAAACATGAAGTTGGCGGAATGGGAGACTGCAACTAAGAAACAAGAGGAAAGAGAAAGAGCTGTTAAGCTGGAAGCAGAGAAGAAATTGGAAAAGGAAAGAGAGGATAAATTGAAAATGGAGAGAGAAATGAGGGAATTCGAAAGAGTGAAAAACATGGAATTGGAGGCACAAAAACATAAGTTGGAAGAAGAGAGAAAGCAGAAAGAAAAACTGGAAGCAGAAATGAAGGAATTGGAGAGACAAAAACGAATGGAATTGGAAGTGGAAAGAAATAGAAATATTCAAATGCAAGCCCAGCTAATGCAGCGGAATACTGGAATATCCAGAACATCAAGATTATCTAGAGCATACAGGAATACCCAGAACATCATGTTTTCCTGTGAACAATCCTCGTCTTCCGATGAATCCTCGTATTCCAATGAATCCTCGTATTCCGATGAATCCTCGTATTCCGATGAATACTAGTATTCCGATTAATACGAGGAAGACGTAGGACAACGAAAGAAACCACGAACACCATCCACGTTTTCAAGATGATGTACGGACAACTGCCATACGACAAACGACGATGATGACAACTGCCATACTAGATATTATAATTATTGTAATGCGTAATTTAACCACAATCTTTCATGGATTGAATTTAATGTGAATATTATTATTTTAACCTAAAAATTTAGTATTGTTTATCGTATAGTCCTCAATTGAGTATGCATAATAATAATAATAAAAATTGACGATTGATTCCGAATTAAATAATCAAATGGTTGACAATAAGCTTAATATTTGTTGATGCAAGTCTTTCTTTCCAAACATTTCAGAATACTAAGAGTAGTACAAACATAAGCTTTACAGGTAAAAAGTTCCAGTGAGTGAGTGTGGTTTTCCATCTTATTATTGATGGAATGTGATCCACTTCACTTTTTTTATTTCTCTATTCATTAGAAATAAGGTTACTGATTATAAAGCTACAAATCACTTCAAATTTGGTTCTATATTTTTATTATGTAATTTAAGTCAATCATGTGATTTTTCTTCTACCCTCTGAATTTCAAGTGAAGAAAAGTGATCAAAAATTTCAGACAAATTCGCAACAATAACAAAGTCTTACAAAGCTTTTAGAGTTTACACTGTTATTTATATCTACATATACCGTTTCCTAAATAACAATATTCTAGAAAAAGCATTTAGGTACCTAAAGGGCCGTAAACACGTAGGGTTTTTTAAGTCTTTCCACCAGATTTTTTGCTAAGCTCCTCCTACTTTTTCCACGAGAATATAAGAAAAAACGATATAATTATTATTTATTTTAGTTGGTATCCATGATACCTGCAGGTATCATGGATACCATAGAATCCACCCGAAGTTTTATTCCTGCTTGGCCAATATATCTGATCCGTTGCAACCTCCCCTTCTATGTCTCTCAAAGACCTATACTAGATATAATTCGCAATCAACTTACAACATTCAGCTCAGATGGCTTGTTAAACATGGATAATACCATACATAAAACGACTCTGAAACAAAGATACGGGAGGCAGGTTCGAGATACCCTGATCAGAGAGTGTCGCGCACCCCTGCCATTAAACACTAAACTAATACTGGTAACATGGACTGGTAACCAATATCTCTCTTGCACGAATTTTCGAAGCGTAGAACAAGAGACCAACATTGACAACAGCGTCCTCTCGGAGCAAGTCAGCCCTTGCACAAAATTGTAATTCGCAATTTACAGTGCTCATATCCAGAAAAGTTCACGTCAATCCTTTACGAATTTCAAGAAGGCTGACTGGACTGCTTACTCAGCTGATGTTGAAGGGAAAAACTGTGACTCCTTCTGATATTGACGTAGGAACATTCAACAGAGCCCTCCTGAAATCCAGCATGAAACACATTTAAGTTAGAATTGTCAGGAACTTCTCTATTAAATTTTCCATTGTATTCAAAAGCCAAATGAAACAAAGAAGACACCTACTCACTTTGCAGCAAATGCCTGATAATAATGAGATGATACAGAATTATGGAGAGCCCACTAATGTTCTCATAAAACATAATCCTCCAGAAGCAAGCGAAATTTGCTTAAAATGACCAATCTGTGGACTGAAGCCTTTAAAATCTGGTAGCTGGTTTGGTCATTACATTCCTGCCATGAAAGTGAGCCTTCCACTTCCTAAGCTATTCTCTCGTCTAATTCCATTTCTATTCATTCACTACCTGAGCTGTCGAATCTTTTGGTTGACCGATATGTTTCCATCAGATGAATTCTTCATTTCCATTACGAGCAATGTGTACACTGTAAGTTATTAAAAACTCCGTATAGGTTTATATCTTCGTTACAAGGAGCCCATAATAGTTTTCATTTTTCATAATTAATCTTAGTGGTGTTCACAGTCAGGACACCTAGAAATACGACAACAAACACAGAATAATTGGCACACTAAACTTTTTAATACTTTATCTTAAAAATGCAGTTTTACTAATCTAAAATATTGATCCGAGTTTCATAATGCTGGTATACATATATTCACTGTGAATAAGTTGTTCTCGAAATAATTGTATATTTTCCATTGTATTTCTGATTAAAATGTTGTATAGATAAAAGGCGTGTCCTAACTGATTTTGAATAAGGACATACTGGTGGTGCTCGCATGGCAGGAGCTTCGATTATCAAAATCGCTGAGTTTTCGGGTTTTTCGAGAGCTACTATATTGAGGACGATAACACCACAGTACAGAGAATATATAGTATCCCAGAGCTATAGGGGGGATATTACGCGTGTCCCGGTAGGCTGTGACGTCACATGTCAACAATGGTGCGTACGTTTGTACGTACAGTACAAACACAAAAGATGGCTGCATTGCAACACACCCAACTTTTGTTAAATAACGTTTTCGGTGATATTTTTTTTAATTCCACATTACCGCATGCTATTATCCAATCTTTATAGTCATACGGACGAAAATTAAAAAATGACTGTTGATGAAATTGCTACTGGTCTTTTTACACCCAAAATAGTAACAAATTTTTAGTCTTGAAGAAGACGATTTATTCAAGATAATTAGATCATTAGTCAGATCGGTCGCGTTGACCGCCATCTTAATTCTCTATTCCACGTGACCCACAGCAATTCTGTTTACTATGACGTGACCTCTTGTTTACATACATGACGTCACAGCCTACCCAGAATAAATTTGAATAATACATGTAACTGGGGTACTATACTATTCTGTTTACTATGATAACACGTTTTGAAAAACAGGGGAAAACGGTAATATCTCCAACAATCGGAGCAACTGTGGAAGGGCCTCCATTCTCTCTGATAGGGATTGGCGATCATTAAACTGCATTTTGAGGAAAAATCAGTGAGCTACGACTGCTAATGTATGTGCAGAGTTAAATCAGCATGTAAGCAATCCAGTTTCTATCAAAACCGTTCGTCATGAGCTCCATAAAGCTGGATACCAGGAAAGAGCCGCCATCAGGAAAACTCTGGTGTTTTTTCGAAACGTTGAAAAGCGAATGAGTGGTGCCTGGACCACAAAACCTGATCTAGCAATCAGCGGAAGCGAGTTAATTATCTGATGAGTCTAGTTTTACTTTTCTTCCGACTTCGGAAAGTTTTCTCTAAATTTAACAGGTGTTCCAATTATTTTTACCAACCACTGTAGTTAAAATCTATACTATGAACAAAGTCGAAATTCAGAACACTTGCATATCATAGCTATCGAAGAACTGTCTGCATTATATAACTCATCTGACTTGTATTCATACCTGTAAAAAGGAATTAAGTAAGAAGCCATTTCAACCACCATAAACGTACAATGTACATCTCGTGCGTGCGGTGGATCTATGTATCATGCAATCGTGAGGACTGTGCAGGAAACGGACTATTCCCGCTAGACTATTCCCCGCCTGAATTTTTAATTTAAACTCTAGAAAACAATTTACCATTGAGACTATAAAATAATCGTTTTGACCAATAATTCTATTGCAGTGAAATTGTAAATCAAAGTCTGTCGTCGCAACTAACCATTTATATATTTAAAAAAAAATTTAAACATTGTTGCACGGAAATTGATCACTAACCAACTCCTTGAACCGAACCCGTTATGTAATTACTCTTTCGATAATTAGTTTGCATTGGAAATTTTTAGAGAAAATGTACGACATTAAATCTAAATTTATGTATTTTCTTAATAATGGTTAAACCAAACCATTGTAAGTTCTTTAAGGTATAAATATTAAATATGCATAATAGAAAAAAAGGCACTATAATAAAAAGAGGCCAAAATTAAGTGTATATGAAAAAATCTGCAGTAGGGCTATTAATTCTGTAATATATTAATTGTCAAATCAATAAACTACAATTGAATTTATTAGTGTTCTGGAAAATTATATATTCGAACGAAAGTAAATAGATAACCATTTTCTATAATATCTGGCAAAGAAATTAATAAATAAATATTAGTATTTTATCCGGCGGGGAAAAATCCAGGCGGGGAATAGTCCTGCGGGGAATGGTTCGGCGGGGAAAAGTCCGGCGGGGAAAAGTTCTTGTGCCAATTTTGCTAATTACTATTTCAATTATTTAATAGCTAAAAGAAGTATAGATAGTTGTGTTTAATAAGGGTACACGGAAAACTGCCAGGCGGAAAACTGCCAGGTGGAAAAGTGCCAGGTGGAAAACTGCCAAAGCGGAAAACTGCCAGTCACTTACTGGCAATTCTATGACTTTAGTCAATAATAACATTTTAATTTACAAAAATGTCCTTCGCCAATCGTTAAGGAGTTAAGGGACATTCCTTTTTACTTAGTATTCAAAACAAAAATAATAGTTAAATGCAGACAATTTAATAAAAAAATATGTAAAATACATTATTATATAAATATTAAAGATATAAATGAAATAAATCAGTACACGGTGTTTAACGTTTGCTTTTGAACCAAAGACTATATTGCTGTCATCAATACATATAGGATACTAAAAACAAGGGACTATATACTTAACATGTTTTTAAAATGTACGTGACATAGCAAATAATTTAATATTCTTTGAATGTGATTATAGCTAAGTAATATTTCTTAAAAGTAAAAAAATACATGAATTCTAATTAAGTGACTGGCAGTTTTCCGGTTGCCAGTTTTCCGCATGACAGTTTTCCGTTTCGGCAGTTTTCCGTCTGGCAGTTTTCCAGACACCTTAATAAGTGCCAGGTTACGTACCCAATTTGGAAGGTCACTGAATTAAATTGAATATTTTTTGCGATTGTGTGTGTTACATTAAGTTCTTAACAAAGGGATTAACTTTCACAACTGCACCTGATTAAATATCAGGCCATATTGAGTTAGCAAAAATGATAATAAAACTCATTATTTATTGAGGGTATACCTCGATGTTGATTATAAACTCTTATAAGAAGTTAAACTACAATACTCCCTTGTTTAACTCTATTTAAATTCAAGTCTTCTTAAATAATGATGTTCACTATTGGTTTCACTCATGTGGAGATAGTGTCACTTTGCCCTCTTCAAAGGGATATTGGCATCTTCGACAGGATAAGAGTAAATATTAAGAACCAAATCCCATCGAAGATGTCAATATTTAGAGTAAATTTTTTATTTTGTGGTTACTTTGAATCTGGTAACAGATTCAAACAGAACAGAATGACAGATTGACAGTTTACAGACTATGTGTCAGGTTATGATTCAGAAAGTAAATAAAACGAATAAACTCTAATATGAACTTGTATTCTTTTTTCGTGACAGCGTACTTTTGTTTTTAATTTAAAAAAGATGAATGTTCTTTTATGAAGTACTACTAGATACTTTACTTGAGTTACATAGAATAATTTTCACACTTCAGTTTCATAGGCATTACCATAGATTAAATTATATTAATTCTATCCCTTAAATTACAAATATACAGGGTGGGTCAAAAAAAGCGGAATCCCACTTTGATTTTATATATCTCAGAAACTACTAATGTTATGAATTTTCTAAAATCACCATTGTGTTTGTCTACTTGTTTTACATAAATGGTGAAAAATTCAAAAATATTCATAACATTGATAGTTTCTGAGATATGTAAAATCAAAGTTGGATTCCGCTTTTTTTGACCCACCCTGTATAGAATGAACAACGACTGAGGAATGAAAAAAGTATCGCTACAGACACAGTAACGATAGTACTGCAAACTGGCACTGTCTCAACAAGAGAGAAGCCAAGAGTTAACATTAGTTTAAAAGAAGATTTTAGTCTATATAGGGTTGAACAAGGGAGTATTGATGGTTGATATCTTATAACAGTTATTTATCAACATCGAGGTTGCCCTCAATAAACAATGATTTTTATTATCATATTTGCAAACTCAATATGGCCTGATATTTAGTCAGGTGCAGTTGTGAAGGTTAATCCGTTCGTTAAGAGATTTTCTTTAGCGCACATAATCGCAAAAAATAATCTTTTTCAACCAGTGACCTTCCAAATAGGGCACGTAATCTGACAATTATAAACTTGAAGACAATTATAATTTGAATTAAATGGAATGATATTTTTTTCGGTTGATGAACGATCTCCACAAAGAATATGGTAGAACAAACATGAAGTTTGTGGAATGGGAGACTGCAACTAAAAACAAGAAGAAAGAGAGAAAGCTGTTAAGTTGGCAGCAGAAAAAAGGGAGAGAGCTATGAAGTTGGCAGCAGAAGAAAGAGAGAGAGTTCTGAAGTTGGAAGCAGAGGAAAAATAGATATTAGAGAAAGAGAGAATAGCAAAGATGGAGCAAGAGAGAGAAAGAATGATAAGGTTGGAGCAAGATAGAGGGAGAGAAAAATAGTGAAAGCAGTGAAATTGGAGGAACAAAAAATAAAATCAGAAAAAGATCTAGCTAGGATTAACCAACTGGAGGAAGACAAAAGGTATTCGGTGAGAACTCAAATGTATATGCTGCTGAACATGCAAAGTATGCAACTGCAGTATATCGACATGCAAAAAATAAATGAGGACATGAAGTGGCAAAGGAAGTGGCAAAGGAAAACACCCCCCAGGAATCCATATCTTCAAAACCTAAGATAATGGTTGTCACCCCTGAGAAATCCAAGACTTCAAAACAAGGGCAAACCCCTGGGAATCGAAGACTTCAAAACTTAGGTCGAGTAAGAGAAACCTCTGAGGAATCCAATATGTTGAAACTGAGTTCGAGTAAGCACGCCCCTTAGAAATTAGAGTCTTCAAAACATAGGTAAATTAGGCACGCCCCTGAGAAATTAGAGTCTTCAAAACATAGGTAAATTAGGCACGCCCCTGAGAAATTAGAGTCTTCAAAACATAGGTAAAGTAGGCACGCCCCCGAGAAATTTAAGTCTTCAAAACATAGGTAAAGTAGGCACACCCCCGAGAAATTTAAGTCTTCAAAACATAGGTTAAGTAGGCACACCCCCGAGAAATTTAAGTCTTCAAAAAATAGGTTAAGTAGGCACACCCCCGAGAAATTTAAGTCTTCAAAACATAGGTTAAGTAGGCACACCCCCGAGAAATTTAAGTCTTCAAAACATAGGTAAAATAGGCACACCCCTGAGAAATTCAAGTTCAAGAAACCCATATCGTTTGTTAATATATGAATGGTGTTTCACTGAGAACATAGAGTAAGCTCATCCCAGAGGTATCAAAGTCTTCAAAACATGAGAAAAGAAAGAAATAACATGTGACAAAGAACCGCGTCGTCACCGGAATGATTTTCATCTTTACCCACTAGGTATTTTTCTCTTATGCTCCACTAAATATTTCCCTCTATCACTCTACTAGGTATTTCCATTGTTATTTTCCCCTTTTGACCCACTAGGTATTCCCCTCTCCTACTCTACTAGGTACTTCCCTCTACAGTCTACTACTCCAATAGGTATTTTCCGCTTTTGGCCCACTTTGTATTTCCCTCTTATGCTCCACTAGGTATATCCCTTTGACTCTCCAGTATTATATTTCATAGACTAAGTATTGAAACTGTTTAGAGTTCAATACGGTTATTGAACTCCCCCCCCCCTCCCAAATTTGAATTTATAGTTAGAGGATCATAAAAGTTTGTTTCCTATCAATTTGTAAATTGATATATATTTTATAATTTTTTTAAGATTAATTACAATAAATACCCATGCGCAATTTAATTAGTTACCTAGATAGTTCAATGATTTAATTTTAGGGTTTATGTAATATTTATATGAGACTAATTTAATGTGAAATTTATATCATATATTAGGCATTTATGATTTTGTTAATTTTTTTGTGATCAGCAGCTGATTGAATTTAAAATTTAAGATTAATTATTCAAAACTTTCCAGTCTGCTTAATTTAACGGCTTCTGTATTTTCATCGGACTTGTTCTTGTTAAATAAATAATTATTTTCGATACTGCCTATCATATTTTGTTCTTTTAACTTTGTCGGGTGTCTTAAATAGTGAAAATTGTAAATCACTTTCAGGCAATTTGACCGCCTTCGTTTACGAAGACCTAATACATTGTCAGCATCGAGATGGAGTTTCACTGAGTACATAAGATCCTCCTCTCACCGTAACTTACGGTTTTCGCTCATAGTAGGGAGTGTACTTACGGTTTTCACTCATAGTAGGGAGTGTACTTACGGTTTTCGCTCATAGTAGGGAGTGTACTTACGGTTTTCGCTCATAGTAGGGAGTGTACTTACGGTTTTCGCTCATAGTAGGGAGTGTACTTACGGTTTTCGCTCATGGTAAGGAGTGTACTTACGGTTTTCGCTCATAGTAAGGAGTGTACTTACGGTTTTCGCTCATAGTAAGGAGTGTACTTACGGTTTTCGCTCATAGTAGGGAGTGAACCCCTGGATAAATTATTTCATGAAGGATAAACATAAATTCATAAAAAATTATATATTTCTTATTATATAATATCTTACACGTCCATTATTTAATTATTGATTTAGTGGGTGGTGTTTCGGAACCAAAGGTCATATCACTAACGTCAAAAGAAATTTTAAATACAAGGGACTGGAAGAAGCAGTCAGATTGAATCTTCGTCAGTGACAATTACCAGTGAATGTGACGAAAAGGGACACAAGAGGAAAATGAAGAGGTGATAGTAAGTGCTGCCTACGATTCTACCTAACACGTTATCTAAGACCTCGTAATTGAAGAGCATAACCCTAGCGCTATCCACTAAAACTGCAATAAGTGTTACGCTCCCTTTTCTCCACTCTAAATAATTTTTTTTTTTAATTTTTTAAACTAAAGTCACAGTTACAGATAAGAAATTGGTCAAGTATTCGCTTGGTAATTAATTATATAAGAAATATTCACTGTCCGTCTTTCAAAGTTTCTATTAGATAACTTTATCCAGTATTATCGTCAATTTAATGGTAATTAAGTATATAGGTACCTGATGTTTTTTTAGGGCAATGGTATGTATCTATTTATGATATATTTATCAGCTTCGTTATTGTTCTGAATTTACCGGATGAACCACACTTCCTTTTTCTTCTGAGCGTAGAAGAAAATCACAAGAATAACAAAAATCTAGTTCTAATGCAGAGAGAAATAAAAAAAAATGAATGGAGGGACCTTTAAAAGAATGAGAATCACGTTTAGAAATTATAAATTGAAAGAGATAATATTTTAATTGTTCAAAAAGGCAGAAAATAATAGATCAGAGTGACCAATGATGCATGTAGGTACCTATATTTACTCTCGCACTATCAATTGGATATCTCGATACAGATTTCATTTTCATTTCTGATATGATTAATTTCGAATAATTATTACCTTTCCACTATATTATTATTTCTAATTAACTCGGAATATTTTTCCAATGTTGGCCATGAAAGCAGGGTTGTTTCTTTTCGGTAACTTCATATAAATAATCGATTCTACAGAGTGAATTTTACCCTCTAATAAATGAAAATCAACACATATTTTGTGAAGAGTATTTTACAATTGATATTTGAGTTAGATTACTCGAAAATACAATTGAGCTTGTAAGTACATTAAAAAACATTCTAAAATTTAATATTAAGTATCAACAAAAAGAAGTTTAAAATGTATAGTTACTTTTGGTGGGCTTTATTTAAAGAGTGATACCAGTTACTAGCTGGAGACTTGAAAACATTGCATTCAATCAACAAATATTATTTGATAAAACTGAAACGAACAAAAAATACAAAATAATAATAAAATTAATCTAGTGATTGGGTAGTGTCCGGCGATGGAGAAATCTGAAATATTTCATTAGTGTACTGACTGATATTTATTTTATTATTAGTCAAATTTACTCATCAATTATTCTTTTTAGAAATTAGTAAACAAGAACAGTCTTCAAAACCATCATTAAGAAGATAAATATCAGCAATATCTGTACCAATATCTTTTTCTATGATGCCACAGGTGCTCAGTGTTACAATGTGTTCGTTTTCGCACGGCTATCACCTTAAGTCGAAGTCAAGCGTGACAATGGTCTTCATTTCGAACAAACATTTGTTTGGGTTTCAAGTCAATCTTCTTACTGGAAGTCTTTGGCTCACGTTTTTACTTTAAAGGTCTTGATTATTCAACGAGAATTTAGTTAGTAGTTCATATTGACAGAAAAGGAAAATTAAGGTTAGGGTTAAATAATAATTACCAAATGCGAACACAATTACCATCATTAAAATAACATATCAAAAATTATAATTATTATTTTTATGAGAAAAAATTTCTCCCCACAATATATTTTTACGTGGCTTTACAATTTATCTAAATTAAAATAACTCAAATACTGGTAGTTAAATCCGTAGATTTAATAAATTTTACGCAAGCCGTCTGAGAAAAATTGGAACAATTGCGTAAAAATAGAAATTGCTTTATCTCTTCCTTATTTACTTCCTTTTAATATTTGTATACCAAATCACCACCCTATTTCAAATCCTTCCACACCCACACACCTCCTTTATCCACTCACTCCTCCACTCTTTCCCCCGAACTCTGATCCACCCACTCATTTACCCTCCCTCCCCCATAATATCCTCCCCCCCCCCATTGTTGCTGGTATCTGCACATTGGATCAGAAAGGCAATCTAACTCCATAAAGGTCAGTCTTTGTGTCACGTAGTACCTCTGTTGTGTATGCAGTCAGTGCATACACAGTCACTGACTGGCAGTACGCAGTCACTGACTAGTGACTGCATAGATAGTCAGTGCCTCAACTAGGGTTCACGGATTTTTAGAAACTATAGATGACATAACTATTGCAATATCTATAAGTATTAATAAAAAATATGGGTAATTACAAAGAAAACAAATTTGGTAAATTTCTGTACGACTGAAGACTTTAGAAAATTATACTAGAACTTAAAATTGTTAAAAACGAACGCTACTACTTGTAAAGAACGCCCCCCCCCCTGCCAGATCCTTCTAAAGGGCCGTACACACGTAGGGTTTTTTAAGATTTTCCACCAGACTTTCTGCTAAGCTCCTCCTACTTTTTCCACGAGAATACAAGAATAAACTATATTTTGATAAATTGTTTTTCACATTTATAATATAATTTTTTACATTAGGATTATATATATTATTTGTTCCATATTCTATAGGAATGAATGGGAATATGTTTTTCTAACTTATATATTATTAATTACACTAAAGTCATTCCTTACGGTTAATTTTCCTAACGACGAATTTTCCAGCGACTTAAATTCTGACGGCAAATTTTTCCTCAGGGATTTCTCCGGTTTTCCTCTTGTTTTCCTCAGCGAAGAAAACAAATAGGAAATTGATTAAAAAAACCAAAAAATAAGTAATATAGAAATAAAATGTATAATTGAGAAAATTATTTAAAAAAATATATAGAAATGAGAAGACTAAATAAAAAGAATTATTAAGTTAAATCAGACAAATTATATAGAAGTAAGAAAAATTAGCAGGATATATAGAAAATATTACAGAAATAAGAGCTGTAGAATTTGTATGGCAAAGGCTTTAGATTCAAATCCAAATGGCCTAATTTTCGAAAGCTCATTTCGCTATTGAATTTCAAGCTTCGAATTCTGGACTTCATAAGTCGACAGGCCATTAATTTTTTAATTTATTTGATGTCTACCTAAGAGTTATCTGTTCATATGTACATTTAAATGATAATATAAATGAGTAGTTATGTGGAAGCAGAACTAACAATGACATGTATTATTTTAACTAATTTAAAGAGAAGTAGTTGAAATAAAATATTTATTTCAGTAATTTGTAATAACTGAAAAATTTAATTTGTTTATACATTAAAATCTACTCTCTTTTAAATGTGAACATAAACATTGTTATTAAATACTATTAAATAAATATCTGCTACACTAGTATATATTATCACTTTACTATTAGGTATATTATAATCTACTTTAACCTTTCTGTTTAAAAATAAATGTTACGTAGTTTTGTTTACTACATTCAACACACAGGATGCATAACTCATATCCTATAGCATGTACTCTACAGTTATAATAACATGTGAAGATACATAATGGGTAATACCTATTAGTAGGTATACTTTAAACTTTCTCTGTGCACTAATACCTATTACTAGGTATACTTTAAACTTTCTCTGTGCACTAATACCTATTACTAGGTATACTTTAAACTTTCTCTGTGCACTAATACCTATTACTAGGTATACTTTAACCATTCTCTGTGCACTAATACCTATTACTAGGTATACTTTAACCATTCTCTGTGCACTAATACCTATTACTAGGTAAACTTTAACCTTTCTCTGTGCACTAATACCTATTACTAGGTACAATTTAACCTTTCTCTGTGCACTAATACCTATTACTAGGTATACTTTAAACTTTCTCTGTGCACTAATACCTATTACTAGGTATACTTTAAACTTTCTCTGTGCACTAATACCTATTACTAGGTATACTTTAACCATTCTCTGTGCACTAATACCTATTACTAGGTAAACTTTAACCTTTTTCTGTGCACTAATACCTATTACTAGGTATACTTTAACCTTTCTCTGTGCACTAATACCTATTACTAGGTACAATTTAACCTTTCTCTGTGCACTAATACCTATTACTAGGTACAATTTAACCTTTCTCTGTGCACTAATACCTATTACTAGGTACAATTTAACCTTTCTCTGTGCACTAATACCTATTACTAGGAACAATTTAACCTTTCTCTGTGCACTAATACCTATTACTAGGTACAATTTAACTCTTCACTGTACACTTTACTTACAACTAGATGACGTGCACTCGTAGAGCGCATACATTAGCCACCGCATATAACCTTGACCATCCAATTTGCTTTGAGTTATGAATGACCTTGACCTTTGACCCGATTGTTCAAATCAAGTGGTTACTAGATATTGACCAAACGTCCCATCAAATTTCAGGCATTTTGTTTGAATACTTTTTGAGTTATGCGAATAACAAGATGATAAATAAATGAATGCCGCTGGAAATATAACCTTCGACACTCTGCGAAGGTAACTATTGGTGGCTGTATTTCATTTATTAAAGACTAGTGATGCCTATATTAATAGTCTATTTAATTTTCGATGGTATGCCATTTAGAGTATGTTCCGAATTATCGGTCAGTACTACATCTTCGGTCATAAAAGAAAAAACAATATAAAAATTGTTATTATTAGATAGCACTCTGTAATAATAACAATTTTTATATTGTTTTTTCTTATATGACCGAAGATGTAGTACTGACCGATAATTAAGAACTTACCCTAGCGTATTATTTTTTTGATAAAATATGATTTCATGTTCGTTCAATCGTTAGATCTCTTACCATCACGAAAATTCAAGATTATCACGACTGTATGCAAGATCACCTTTAAATGCCATAAAACCATATGGGATGCACGAAACAAAAGCAACTCATTAAAGCATATCAAAGATGAGGGAAGCAAAGTAACATGAAATCATCCCAGCAATCATCATATTTCTGGACCACTTATAGCAAGGTGTTTCTGGATCCGGTACAACCTGTTCAGTTAGCAGATGGTGCCTAATTAAACCATATACCTCTTTAACTTCATTATATCACTTGTAATAAATTCATTAGACCTGATAAATGTATAATATTTTTTATAGATCGTATTAATCATAGCATGAACTTTAAAACGTCATTAAAATAGTCTAAAATACAATTAAAAGGAAAAATAATAATAGACATATAAAATTCTGTATGAGAAATTTCATTTCTGTAAAACATTATCGATTATTAATATCATTATTCCTACTGTTATTATGTATGGTTTAATTTGGTAAGTATTGCATCACGTTTGGTCTAACCGAATCCTAGCGACTGCGGCCCCAATATCGCGAAACTAATTGCACTCTCAAAGATCTGAATTGCGGAAAAAAGCTGTGATTTACCGTATGGTATTTAAGCCACATTATATTGATTCTCAAGAGTCCTATATTGGACAGAAATAGATCAGCGATACAGCAGTACGAGGGATAGAAATAGCTTAGTTATTTAAGAGTATAGTAAAATGTATAGCCTATGTATTATAACACTATATTGAAATATATATATACGATTTAAATTGAAAAAAAATGAGGTTTCGGTTATTCCAAAACTGGCTCATAAATGTGAGTCAATTGGACTCCTACTAATATTGTATTCAAAAACTAGAGTCATAGTGACTCCTAATTCTTTGTCAGATTGACTCAGGTAGAGTCAATCAAGAAAAAGATTCAATTATTGCAATTTTGCCAGCGTTGACTCAAGCGATGAGTCAGTTTGACTCGCCATATTTTTTCATTGGTATGGCTTTATTATATAATAGTATTTTGAAGTATCTATAGCTTCAAAATATTAAACGATATTAAAATACATAGCCTATTTATTACATCACTGTTTGAGGGTAACACAAGCAGCTGGTTATCATTTTCAGTTTCTCCGCCGAATAGTTTCGGATGCGTTTGGACGAAGGGTTTTTTATCGGCCTCTTTTTACGATGATTGAATTGAAGTGGCTTAAGGTTTGAAATCCGTGTGCATAGCTGCCAAGACGTGCTCTATCGCCACCAACTGAGATGAGGGAGATGCATAGCAAGAACACTGTAATGTTATTCACACTGATAACATAGATGGGGCTTATCGGAATGCTTTGGCCAGTCTTGATACCCAGGGAGAACGTTGTGGTGGGACCATAGGAGATTGAGAGAAACAGTTATGGTGGGCCCATAGGAGATTGAGAGAGAAAGTTATGGTGGGCCCATAGGAGATTGAGAGAGAAAGTTATGGTGGGGCCATAGGAGATTGAGAGAAACAGTTATGGTGGGGCCATAGGAGATTGAGAGAAACAGTTATGGTGGGGCCATAGGAGATTGAAAAGAACAGTTATGGTGGGGCAATAGAAGGTTAACTCACTCTTAATCTTATATGGACCCACCATAACTTTATACCTCAATTTGATCACTATATAATTTAGTTTCTACCCTAACTACATTTTCATATATTTTATGACATAAAAAAACGAGGAAACCTAAATTCTGCAAGAAAAATTAAAACAACAATTAATTTTGTTTATTTATTTTTTAAATCAAAGAGTCACATCTATATAGTTTGGGTTTAATCATCTATTTAAGGTAATTAGTTGACATGTTACATGTAGATACGTTTAAGATGCAATAGGTAACACATAGAGACCAAGTTATGGTGGGGTCATAGAAGATTATCTTCTATGGCCCCACCATAACTCTCTCCCATTGTACAGTCTAATTGTTTCTCTAGGAGAAAAGAGTATATTTATATACAAATGTTTCTATACATATCATTTACATTAATAAGTACATATATAATAATTATTATCTTACGTAATATAAAAAAGGAAGAAATGATAACTATGATTTTAATGATTATTGAGTAATTATTGAGGGTAAGTTACGAGTTATAGGACGGTTCCACATTTTCGAACAATTAATAAAAATATGTTTATATTTTAACTCGTTATATTACTTGGTTTTCATGAAATAAGTAATTATTTTATATTCTTTTGTTGTGTGTCTAATGTGGAACTGTCCAATAACTCGGAACTTACCCCTGTACAATAAATAAACATAACGGAATTTCTGTAGAAAATATTAACATCTGATTATGTGCAAATAATTAAATACATATTTTCTCTTAATTGAATAAGTTTTATTTAATCAATAAAATACAATTTAAAAAATATGTTGTATTACGTAATTATCATAATAATTAGTTATCTTTTCTTTTATATTCTGAAGGGGAACATTTAATTTGATTTCCAAGGTTATTTTTAGACTATATTAACAAATGCATACAGGATTTTAAACTTGTATATTTAACGTAATTATGTTTTATTCATATTCTCATAGAAAAAGGCACAAATTAAATGCTTAATTAAATGGAAATTAAACAAAAAAGGGAAATTCATAAATTTTATTTAATTTAACTAAAGAATTATTTTCTTCATTAAAATAAAAAGTATTAATTAATATACTAATTTGAAATTTTCAGGGTTAATGCAACTACTCAAATGGAGCATTTCTTTTTAGGATTTTTTTTTTCGTCTTTGCCCTCCCCCCCCCCCAAAAAAAAAGGGGGGGGGGTACTTTCAAAAGGCATCAACTCATCTAAGAAAAATTATAAGAGTTTTTTCTAATTATTTTTCAATAACATTGATTTTCTTTCATATATCTCATTATACCTCCTCACACAATAAGGAATTTGAAAAAAATACACATGTAACTTTATGAGCAATTCATTTATGAAGAAAATGAAACAAGCCTCTTGTCTCTAGCTCAAAAACTGTAAGAGTTGATGCCTTTTGAAGTCGAAAAAAATGTACTTTTCAGGAGAGTCAATTTACTGAATTTTTTTGGAAAAAAAATTGTCTAACCGAAATAATTTTGGCTCCATAAATTAGCATCGAGACTCTTGTTTGGATGTTGTGTCCTCTTTTTGATGCATCTAGTCAACAAATCATTTAATGTGAGATTCAAATAAACCTTCAATACCTGTGATGACAAGTCTTTTGACAGACCTGACAGGTATAACTTACAATATTGTCCATCTGTTTAAGAAGCATATCTAGCTCGTTTTCAGCTCTAATATTGTAACACGTTATCCGGGAGACTATACGACATTATTTTACTCATTTTTTTTTAAGATTTGAAGGAGACGGTCTCCTTAACAGGGGTGATAATTCAAATATCTAGACTAATAGAATAATTTCCTCGCGTTCCTATATTGTTTTAAGGAGTTCGTTGAATCTAAAGATACAAAATTCATCTAAATGTCCATTAACTATTACTCAATTTTGAACACAAAATTTAACTTTTTTTTTTCAAAATATCGGTTACTATAAAAATATTGTCAAGATTTTTCATTGGTATTTATCATGGAACTTCTTTGTTTGTAAGAAATTTTTTGAGATGATCTAACTGTCGACCAACTGTTAGAATGTTATAGGGGAGCTGTGTCCTCATTGGGGTACTTACTGTGTCCCTATATTGCTAACAGTGTCCTCATTGGGGTACTTACTGTGTCCCTATATTGCTAACAGTGTCCTCATTGGGGTACTTACTGTGTCCCTATATTGCTAACAGTGTCATCATTAGGGTTTACTTACTGTGTCCCTATATTGCTAACAGTGTCATCATTAGGGTTTACTTACTGTGTCCCTATATTGCTAACAGTGTCATCATTGGTGTACTTACTGTGTCCCTATATTGCTAACAGTGTCATCATTGGTGTACTTACTGTGTCCCTATATTGCTAACAGTGTCCTCATTGGAGTACTTACTGTGTCCCTATATTGCTAACAGTGTCATCATTGGTGTACTTACTGTGTCCCTATATTGCTAACAGTGTCCTCATTGGGGTACTTACTGTGTCCCTATATTGCTAACAGTGTCATCATTAGGGTTTACTTACTGTGTCCCTATATTGCTAACAGTGTCATCATTAGGGTTTACTTACTGTGTCCCTATATTGCTAACAGTGTCATCATTGGTGTACTTACTGTGTCCCTATATTGCTAACAGTGTCATCATTGGTGTACTTACTGTGTCCCTATATTGCTAACAGTGTCCTCATTGGAGTACTTACTGTGTCCCTATATTGCTAACAGTGTCATCATTGGTGTACTTACTGTGTCCCTATATTGCTAACAGTGTCCTCATTGGGGTACTTACTGTGTCCCTATATTGCTAACAGTGTCATCATTAGGGTTTACTTACTGTGTCCCTATATTGCTAACAGTGTATAATTACCCTAGGTACATTTTTTTAATAATAACACTACATCAACACAGAGGAAGCACATTGAAGTGAATAAATTCTACATTCATTTGTACATTTATATACAATACTAAGCTCTCTTTCACAATGTTTATAATCTTAAATAGAATAT
Organism: Caprella mutica; assembly: GCA_947561585.1. NCBI lineage: Eukaryota > Metazoa > Arthropoda > Malacostraca > Amphipoda > Caprellidae > Caprella > Caprella mutica. Next base: position 30,287 of record CANNZV010002793.1, on the reverse strand, counting down.
CAGGAAAATATATAGGGTATACACTTGAGCTCCTCTATAGTGAAATCCTCTATAGTGAATGCAGTGTCTTAAATAAGGAAGTGGTCTCTTTAGTGAACCAATTTTCTTTCAGTTTTTTCTTTTCTTTCATGGCAGACTAAAGAAAATTTGTTCACTATAGGGGCTACTTCCTTACTCAGGACACTACATTCACTATACAGTATTTCATTATAGGGGAGTTCTGTTGCACATATGTATCATAATTACTTTTCCTCGAATTTTAATTATTAATATTATGGGTAAGTGAATATACATTCACTGTGTAGATATTTTAGAGAAGAGGTTTTGGTGGGCCATGGAAGATTAGGAGGGGAACCAATTTAATCTTCCATCACCCCACCATAAGTAGACGTAAAATTTATAATTTTTTATATAATATTTTTATTCCTTAATTAGGAGAAAGAATGAATCACAAGTAGAGTAAAGCGTCAATTACCAAATGCGACTCAGGTGTAGCGGATGAAAATTAAAATAGGTAAATTAATAAAATATCGTATTAAATTAAGGTCATATTTTAATGTTATTTTTTTCATAATACCTATTGAAATTTTCATCCGCTATTAGGGTCAGTTCTCTATTATCGGACAGTTCCACATTTTCGGACACGTAAGAAAAAATATATAATAATTATTATTGAACTTTAATTTTAATTGGTATCCAAGATACCTTCAAGTTACCAATTAAAATAAAAGTTAAATAATTATTATATATATTTTCTTACGTGTCCGAAAATGTGGACCTGACCGATAATAAAGAATAAACCCTAAATTCGAATATGGAAATTTGTTGCTTTTTCCTACTTTTTTATACTATATATTAGGAATATAGAGGTTAAACTTTTTCTAAGACTATCAGTGACCCTTTAGTAGGTAGGTCAAGGGTCAATTGAAGCAAGGGCAATTGGTCTCCAGTTGGTGAGCAAGGCAATCACCATGGTGAGCAAGCTGGTCACGGATGGTGAAACCCGGGGTGTTGAACCTAGGTTGGAAATAGAATATTAAAATGTTATTGTGAATCAATATATCAAAGATGAGTTTGTTTTACGGGATTTTAGAATGTCAATTATTTGAAATTTTAATCAAGATACAAAAATTAATAAAATAAAAGGTATATTAAGTGCTTTTTATTAATTTGATGGAAAATATCATTTTTAAGATGAAAGATGAAAATGTTTTTTTTTTACTTCAAGCGAAAATTTATATTCATTAAAATCACTTAAAGTTTTAAATGCACAAAATGCGAAAGAAATAATTGTCAATCTAATTCACATGTGCATTAAATTGATGCTAATTTAATCTCTAATATAAAATTTATATACAATTTTATATACTAGTCGATGTGAACGTAAAATATAATGCTTTCAAAACTTGGTTCTAATTTTTTAATTTATACGTTTTTACTAATAAAAAATATTTAACGTTTTTAACTAAATTAATTCTACACGAGTGGAAAGATTAAAATTGGGAAATTATCTTCGTTATACATATATAAAGAGTGAGTTACAGTGAGAGTTACTCTCTATACAGTGAGAGTTACTCTCTATACAGTGAGAGTTACTCTCTACACAGTGAGAGTTACTCTCTATACAGTGAGAGTTACTCTCAGTACATAGAGAGTTACTCTCTACACAGTGAGAGTAATTCTCTACACAGTGAGAGTTACTCTCAGTACATAGAGAGTTACTCTCTATACAGTGAGAGTAACTGTCAGTACAGTGAGAGTTACTCTCTACACAGTGAGAGTAACTCTCTTTACAGAGAGAGTAACTCTCTACACAGTGAGAGTAACTCTTTACACAGTGAGAGTAACTCTCAGTACAGTGAGAGTTACTCTCAGTACATAGAGAGTTACTCCCAATACAGGGGCATGGTTAACAGCTCTCCCTGTAGTTGCTAATTACAGGCTCTGTCAGGCTAGAGTGACAATGGACGTCTGTAACTAATTACCTTAAGAAATGAACTAACTAACAGTCATTCAACTGAATTACCATTGATAAACATTTCAAATGACTATAGGTACCAATTGTTACATGAAACATTTACACTACATTTATTTTACAGAATGTTGAGCATGTATGTCAATTGAGGTTCTATTTATTTGATAAAGAATTAAAAATGGTATACTTTATATTTGGTTACGACTCAATTACCGACTGGTTACAGTAACCGTAGAGTTGGTGTTACGTCATGATAGGTTCGACAACATTTGTCATAAAAACAGCCCCTTGGGCGAATAAAACGCTGCGGTTTCAACGCCCGGTTTACGCCTCTCTAATTAATCACGGTTAAAATGAATGGAAAACAAGTTTGCAGTCTACACTAGCGTTTCTACCGCTTTCCATTCATTTAACCGTGATTAATTGAAAAGGCGTAAAATGGGCGGTGAAAACGCGGCGTTTTATCTGCTAGTATAGAATAGACCTAAGTTGGTTCGGTAACTGGAATAAAATCACTATAAGAAGAAAATATGATTGGGTCATAGAAGATTTAGTGAGTATTCCCTCTCAAATCTTCTATGGCCCCACACCATACTTTCTGGTTCTAGATTTTTCGATCCCAACATTTTTTGACATTCGTATAAATTTTAGTGTCTGAATTTAAAACAAACGCTGAATTACACTTTTCACTAACCGGTAAAATGTCCACCGAGTAACGCCGGTCGAATCGTAGAAGTAAGTTTAGCAACATGTTGGTCAGTACCTCTCCAGAAATTGAAAATTTTGGCCTCACATCGAATGGTCATATTTCCAGCCAAGAAATGCCAACTGCGAGCTGTGAACTGAAGTCTGTCCACAACTGATTTTCGACCGGGAGACGAAGCAGGAAAGTTGAAATCTGGATGCGATTCCGTTTGGTAGTTGGTGTAGAATGTAGGGATGGCAGTACTGGGGTAATCCGTTAGAAACTTATTCACATTAAGTTTTGTTCCAAGTCTTTCTTCTTCAGAATAGTGTTTTGAGTTGTAGTTCTTATTGAACTTGGTCCAGTAATCATTTTGCGAAACATCTCTCTTCCACAGACCTCCATTCTTTTCAGTCTCGTTTATCTGTTGTGTCATGTCCCTTTTAAACGGGTATTTGTAACTAGGATATGTTAGGTAATTGCCGTACACTTCCTGTTTTGCGACATGTTGCTTGGTATGAACAAAGTGTCTTTGTGAGTTGTAAGCACCGTATTCTTTCAACCGTTCTGTCGGTCTGACTAGGTTCCCGTAAATATTGGTCTGAAATAAAGACAACGGTGCCTTGTTAAGCAAATACTGTCATAGTAATTCTATTTTGAAAATGAGAATATATTCATCCCTGGGAATAAAATAAATAATAAATTTTGTGATAGAAATGATCGTATAAGATCACAAAATTAAGTCCAAAAGGGCAAGATACACAGAAAGAATATTATCGTGGGGCCATAGAAGATAAGGAGATAGTTATGGTGAGGCCGTAGAAGATTACGAGAGGAATCCCTACTTCTATGTCCGACGAATCACTCACCTTCATCCCGTTCACGAACCAGGTTATCTTAGCAGGAGGTATGGACGGTGGCGACTGGCAACTCAAGTTAACTTTGTCTCCAACTTGGTAGCGACTCTTTCCTCCACTCAACCTGGGGTGTCCTTTTGGCAAATCTTTGGGGGTGAAAATAACAATTAGATTAGTCAACAATTAGTGATGTGAAATAATATGTTTTTCTATTCATCATATTTCGTACACGCAAGGACAACTCTATAGGTGCACTATATAGAGAGGTAGTGAAATACTGTGTTTATTTTATATACTCAGTATCTCTAATATATTAAACAATATAAAGAACTTTATACTTTTTTCTTCACTTATTTTCAAAAAACTTTTTTTTCTCTATAAAAATTTTATTGAAATTTTTTTTCTTTCTTTTAATATACTAATAATAACACTCGTATCGAATTATTATAAATTCGATAGTCAATGAATTAGTTTTAAAATATGAGTTGTACTAAAATATAGAGAGTAGCAATTAAAAATTTCATTTGGAACGTGTCCATTTTACTGACGCGTTAATTGTCCTCACTGTCATACCTGCGCCTGACGTTCCTAACGCTCAAAAATATAATGAATACTTTGCTTATTTAGTTACGCAAATTGTTCAGTGTCTGAAATATAATGTATATATAGCTAATTAATATACGTAAATAAAATATTTTTTTATGGTGCTAAATATATTGTAAAAGATAATTTGAAAAATAAAAATAACTCATGACTGATTCTTGAATCTTACTCACTCTTACTCACTCTCACTCACTCTCACTCACTCTTACTCAACCACTACGGTGAGTAGGTAACTCTTACTCACCCACTACGGTGAGTAGGTAATTCTTACTCACCCACTACGGTGAGTAGGTAACTCTTACTCACCCACTACGGTGAGTAGGTAATTCTTACTCACCCACTACGGCGAGCAGGTAACTCTTACTCACCCACTACGGTGAGTAGGTAATTCTTACTCACCCACTACGGCGAGCAGGTAACTCTTACTCACCCACTACGGTGAGTAGGTAATTCTTACTCACCCACTACGGTGAGTAGGTAACTCTTACTCACCCACTAAGGTGAGTAGGTAACTCTTACTCACCTACTACGGTGAGTAGATCACTCTTCACCAGAGTCATGAAGTGGGGACTCTCCGCCAGCACTTCACATTTGTACCTGCCTGAAGTCTGCAGACTCACTGCCTGAAGTCGTAACACTTCAGTGTCTGACTTGCTCAGCTGGGACACAGAGAGAATAAGTAAACAGTTAGTTGAGTGAGGAATAAAAGCCAACAATTAAAATGAAATGCAAAAGAGGCAAAAAATTAATAAAAATACAATAAAATTGCAGATAATAATAAAAATGCAATAAAATTAATAAAAATAGAATAATAGAAATCTCTAACAGGTCTGTAATTATCACCCATAAGTAATAAAATTATTATAAAATTACGCACAAGTAATGAAATAATAAAAGAAAACCTTCGCCAATCTGCGAACGTAAAAATTACAGACAAATAATAATAATCATTTCCCATTCTTCATTTGTCTGTCTGTCTGTCTGTCACACTTTAACTAAATAGTAAACTATATTGAAAACAAAAATTGGAAATGCCTAACAAAAATGGATTTTTTTAAATAAAATTTGAAAAAAAATTCCACTAATCATACAAATTTTCTCTTGTACGACGACCAGTTCCGTTTTCTCATATAAATACATGAAACAAATTGAAATGAATTGAATAGCATTAGAACTTATTAAAAGTTAAAGTACTTTTACAGAAAGGTAAAAATTGTAACTAAATATTTAGGATTATTTTTTCGGTTCTAGGTATATTCCACCCCGGTATATTCCACCCCGGTATATTCCACAACGGTATATTCCACCCCGGTATATTCCACCCCGGTATATTCCACAACGGTATATTCCACAACGGTAGATTCCACAACGGTAGATTCCACCCCGGTATATTTCACCCCGGTATATTCCACCCCGGTATATTCCACAACGGTATATTCCACCCCGGTATATTCCACAACGGTAGATTCCACAACGGTATATTCCACCCCAGTAAAATCCACCCCAGTAAATTCCACCCCTGTGACAATGATCATTAGGGTGAAAATAAAAAGTCAAAGATTTTATTTTCTGATGATCATTTGTTAAATACTTGGTACACAAGAAGAAAAAACTCAGACGATATCCTGAGACATTGGGACAATATTTAGAGGTAGCTCAAGTCAATTTCTGAAATATTATCCTAATTGAAAAAATAAAAATATTCATAATATCGTAGTTTATTTCTAAGTTACCATGTTGAATAATTTAATATTAATTCCTTTTTAACATGAAACTGCAGTACATGCTCTTACAACAATGGTTGAAAGAGGTGTGGAGGGGGTCGACTGGCAGAGACAACCCACTCAATGTTTTTGCTAATAAGTTGCTCTTTTGGATTCTAGGACCAAAACTCCCGTAGTCAAAATCTCTCCATGTAGAAGAAGGCAATGATCCCCCCAGTGTTAAAACCCTGTGCAATAATGTCCTCAATCCCCATCAAAAAACATATCACAGCACTTTCACTCGAAGTCAAAATATAATAAAAATAACAAGAAGTACTATATGACATCATCTTACCGCTAATGTTGCGGTAGTGTTGGCGATAGGGAAGAAAATCAGCTTGTGATTGTAAAATCTAAATACCTCAACAGATAAAAAGCGTTCACACAACCTTTCCATTTGATGTTCTATCACATGTGTAGTGAAAAATAAACAGCTTGTGATTGGCCAACTAAATGCTTAATTTGCTACAATCAATATGAAAGTTACCTGATATTATATAAAAGATTAATAAAAGATTAATATCAATAACTAGCAAACCTAACTCGTAAAGTAGGGTGGAACTTACTGGGGTGGAATATACATTGTTACGAATTATCGAACAGTGCCACCACACCTTGGGTCACATAAAAATTGATTTTTTTTAACTTCTAATTTAATTGTTATCCGTGATACCTGCAGGTATCATGGATACCAATTAAATTTCAATCATTACGTTTTCTTTATGACCGAAGATGCGGAAACGTCCGACCATTCGGAACTTTGCCTAATTTAAATATTATTTATTTTTACACATTTCACCGTCAATATTAATAATAAAAATTTGGTAATTGTTTTTACCCTTCACTGTATACTCTATTAGATTTCTTTTCTTTTTACTTTATTTACTTTTTCCTTCTTTCTTCCTTTTCTTCTCTTCCATTTAATTACTTTTATATAACTATCATTTCTTCTCACCAATTTCAAACCATCAAAATATCTAAATAAACGAAAATTTAAATCTTCCTATTTTGATGAACGGATAACCATGAATTTTACCATTTTTATATTTTTCTGATTGGAAATATAATAACTTAAAGTAGCATATAATTACTCAGTGCATATTAAATATCCTACGCCTTCTCATAAGAATTTAATTTGGGGTTATTAACGTTCAAAGTTTGATATTAAACATTTCTTTCCAATATAGAAATTCGTTTGGATTTAATGAAGTTCGTAGTAAGTATAGGAGTTTATTTATTCTTCCGTATTTCGCCTCGCACATCTTTATATGTTTCCGCTAGTACTAACTTGGAAGTATTTATTAAAAAAGTTCAAAGTTTGTGGGCACATTCAAGTCCAGGCTTATGATACCACCAGATGAATGTGGAGGGGTAGGGAGGGGGCTGGATTCGAAAGAATATGCCCCCTCCCCCCCACGTTAAGGTTGAGACAATATGCTTTTAAAATCATAGGAATATCACTGTCGGAATGAAATGGTATCGAATACTATATACCGCTGGTGTAGAACCATTCAATACTCTTTAATTCTCTCCCTTCTCAGGATCCCTGATTTTAAAAGCTTATTGTCACAATCCCAGTCATTAGCAAATGATTTTGTGGCCAGAAGCTAATTATGACAATTTGGCCTCTTTTTATTCAAATAAAAATACTATACGAGTAAAATGTCTAACTAAGGATTAATATAGAATGCAATTAAGTCTATAAGTTGATTTTAACTGCCACAATCACAATCACAAGAAAAATACATAACCTTAAATCTTACATGATAAAATAAATATAACTCCAATTTTGGTGACACCTAGCAACTGACATGTAAAATAAAGGTTATATCACATATTTATGTAACACCTGGCATTTAAGATATCAAATAATTTAAATATGATGACACCTGGCATCTCATGTATTACTAAGGATAACTCACATCTATGGTGACACCTGGCATCTCATGTATTACTAAGGATAACTCACATCTATGGTGACACCTGGCATCTCATGTATTACTAAGGATAACTCACATCTATGGTGACACCTGGCATCTCATGTATTACTAAGGATAACTCGCATCTATGGTGACACCTGGCATCTCACGTATTACTAAGGATAACTCACATCTATGGTGACACCCGGCATCTCATGTATTACTAAGGATAACTCACATCTTTGGTGACACCTGGCATCTCACGTATTATTAAGGATAACTCACATCTATGGTGACACCTGGCATCTCACGTATTACTAAGGATAACTCTCATCTATGGTGACACCTGGTATCTCATGTATTACTAAGGATAACTCACATCTATGGTGACACCTGGCATCTCATGTATTGCTAAGTATAATTCACATCTATGGTGACACCTGGCATCTCACGTATTACTAAGGATAACTCACATCTCACATCTATGGTGACACCTGGCATCTCACGTATTACTAAGGATAACTCACATCTATGGTGACACCTGGCATCTCACGTATTACTAAGGATAACTCACATCTATGGTGACACCTGGCATCTCACGTATTACTAAGTATAATTCACATCTATGGTGACACCTGGCATCTCACGTATTACTAAGTATAATTCACATCTATGGTGACACCTGGCATCTCACGTATTACTAAAGATAACTCACATCTATGGTGACACCTGGCATCTCATGTACTGCTTAGGATAACTCACATCTATGGTGACACCTGGCATCTCAAAGTTCTGTTGCGGGGACGCCTCTTGCGCGGGTACGTAGCGGTAAATTTCCCTGCCGTCTTTGTACCATTTGACGGCGTAAAGACTTTGTCCTTCCAAATCGAAGCGGCACAAGAGACTCGTGTTCTGGCCTATCCGTACCCATTGGGGCACCTCGAATGTGGCCCATTTGATCCCCACTCCTGAGAAACGAGTAAAAAACTGTTATGAAATTGATACTAAAAAAATGGGTGGTGCAATGAGAAAAATCATCCTTTCGATACATTCATAATTATACATTTAAGTTGATATGTAGTATCAGTACTGATGAATATATTGTAAGGGATTCATATCATCATTAAAATTCATCTCTTTTTTATGTTTTTATTTATTATAAGGATTTCATAATATTATTAAAACTCATTTCTTTTTTTATCTTTTTTGTAAGGAATTCATATTGCCATTAAAATTCATCTTATGAACATTCCTAAAGTTGAAATAGGAATGTGAGAAATATTTACGAATGAGGAATTTAAAGAAAGAAATTTCGATTTATTGTTGGATGTAAACACTCGATTGAGAGCAATACGATTCGAATAGAAACTGATATAAGTGTAGAGGTTGGTAAATTAAATACAAAATGTTTATAATTCCTAAACCAACAAAGTTTATTTTCAGTTTATTTAAGATACCAGAGAAATAAATTATTTCATCTATTAAATAATTTCGTTGCAGTAAATAAAATAAAACCGTTCAAACCTTCCCAATAAATTACATATTTAAATATTTAGTTGAGGTAGAAAATCTTAGTTTATCGTAGCGGCGTTAGCGGTAAAAAGCGTAGCTGTTTAGCGTATGGCGGAGGTTAGCAATCGGCGTGGAACCTGGCGTGAAACATTCCGTCGGAACAGGTTAACCAACCGTAATAATAACTCTGGCTGGATTGGCAGCCCTGATTGAAATTGAGGTGGGGCAGGGGTGGGGGTGAATGGAGCTAAAGAAGCGTATGTAATGAAATTAATTGCGTAATATCATTTGGAACATTAGCAAAGAATGTATTATTATAGTTATGTAGTGTATAGAAAAGACTGGCAGATGATAATTAATAATAACGTCACAATTGTACTGAATGAAGGCGACAGTATTCTAATTCAGTTTTTATACAGGGACAGTATTCGAACACTCATAGAAATTGGAATGTTAATGTAAATATAGATTACGTAGGTTCAATTTAATCAATTTAACAGCATATCATTTAAAAAATCTTTCGTATTTCATAGATTATTAATGGTGGAGGTTTTAAATTTATTGACTTTTATCATAATGATTCACACAATGAAATACCATTGAAATTGATAGCATTGTTTTTTATATATAGCAATTTTTACCAAGCATTCATTTTCAGATGAAACTGACAAATCTAGAAGCAACTTGTTGTAAAATGTTCGTTTTAAACAAAGTGGCATCGAACAACAGTACGTCAGTGTTTGATCAATGTTTGCAAAACTGTTTCTCACTGGTGAAAAATATACAAAACCAGTTATCTTGACTGATTTTTAGTAGTTTCAATTACCTGCTTAATAAATTATCTACTACCAATAGTATTGGAGCTACATAATGGAACTTATTAGCAGATTATGTAAAATCTAATAACTCTCTATCCTGTTTCAAGCGAAGTCTACTTCGACACTTATTTGCTAACTACTAACGTTCCAACTGAACATGTTTGTAATTTATAATGGCATTGTAACGTATGACTATTTAACTATAGTACGTTGGTTCTTCTTTGTTTTAATTGCTCACTTAGCATTACATGAGGTTGTTTTTTAATTTTATATAGGTTGCCCTAGAGGCAAATTGTGCTTAATAGGGGCCTTTAGTACGGTTTGTTACTTATTTTTTAATGTGCGAAATTACTTTTAACCATCCTGTACTCTTGAATAAAATTGTTTTATTGTTTCATAATGCCAAAGAAAATAGTTTTCGTTACCTCTATTTAATAAACAATCATATATTAGCAATAAAAGGCAGGAAAAACTATACTGGGTATAATAGCGAAATATAAAAAACTGTCATTTTGACTGCTTGGTAATTAGTTTAATTTTGACTAATAACTATACATTTCATTAATTACGTCCTATTTCAGTAACTCTAAACATTTTCAATAGTATATTATAACCTATACATTAGTATACAACCTACACACTTACTCATTTTGACATATACTTTTTCAATAATATACTATAACCTATACATCTTTCGGTACAACAAACAAAGTTCTGTTCACACCGATAAAGAAAAGACACGAGCAAACAGTTGTAAAGAAAGATGGTCGATGGTGGTGATGCCAGTGATGGTGATCAAGTGCTCACCATGCAAATATCTAAAGTGTTTTGAATTAATAAACGTTAGAAGTATTTACATCATATACATGCAGTAAATAATGGTTCTTATATGGCCTAACCGTAACTTTCCCATCTTAATCTTCTATGAACCCACCATAATTTTTTATCACTCGGGAAATTTGATTTAAATTATAATATTTTCCTTTTATATTTTGATTATTACCTACACATCATTCATAACTTATTTTATTTAGATTTTTCTGTTATTGTTTTTGTTTGTTTAATAGACGCCATTTTTCCGCTACAAATTTTTCCATCCCGAGGGATCGAACGGGTCCATATAATAAAAGTTAAGTAACACTTATTGTACACTTTCTATCATATGGTCGAAAATGTGAAACTGTGCAATGACTCGTACTTTACCGTATTAGAAAATGCACTGCATATTATTGGAAAGATAAAAAAATTCATGAAGTCGAGTCATGATTGTTAAAGGGACCCAATTGGAAAATTATGATCATCTCTTTTATAAGAAGAATACGTTATTTCCACAAATCATGTAGATCAGTTATATAGTTGTAGACTGAAAGAAAGTTATGGTGGGCCCATAGAAGATTGAGAGAGAAAGTTACGGTGGGGCCATAGAAGATTGAGAGAGAAAGTTATGGTGGGGACATAGAAGATTGAGAGAGAAAGTTATGGTGGAGCCATAGAAGATTGAGAGAGAAAGTTATGGTGGAGCCATAGAAGATTGAGAGAGAAAGTTATGTTGGGGCCATAGAAGATTGAGAGAGAAAGTTATGGTGGGGCCATAGAAGATCACATTTATAGGTTTCTCTCAATCCTCTATGGCCCCAACATAACTCTCTCTTAATCTTCTATGGCCCCACCATAACTTTCTCTCTCAATCCTCTATGGCCCCAACATAACTTTCTCTCTCAATCCTCTATGGCCCCAACATAACTCTCTCTTAATCTTCTATGGCCCCACCATAACTTTATCTGTAGCTCTTCTATGGCTCCACCACACTTTTTCCCCAGGGTAACCTCTTCACTAGAGTTACAAGTCACTCTTGTTTGTTTCCGTTAGTTGCATCTCTGGGGATAGGTTTCCGCTCACAAAAAGAGAAACGGTAGAGACAATAGAGTGTGTGACGTCATCAGAGCAACACACTTCAGTACCAATTTAGTGGCTTAGAACAAATGAATAGATCTATTACTGTTATAGTAACTAATTTAAGCTTTACTTATATTAATTATTCACCATCTTGAAACAAAAATATAATCTCAAACTGTTTCTCTCATGACGTCACGTACACCAAACACCTCCATTGTCACTACTGTGTATATTTTCGAGTTAGTCAGTGTAGATAAGTAGTCAGTGTGACTAGGTTAGAGGGTCAGACAGACCTGCTTTGTACTCCGCTGTAAAAGGTTGGTTGTTAATGGGTGAGACAGGTAGTGTTTCAACCGTGAATAAGTGATGGTTGTCTCAACCCGTCACAGTAAATTAATAAAAAGATTTTGTATTGTCATATATTTAAAGGTAATTAGTTATACCTAATGTTTTTTTAGGGTTGTTACTTGTTAGGTACTTAAGTACCTAACATTTTTAGGGTTGTTACTTGTTAGGTATTGATGGTATTTATGTAGGTACCTAATATTTTTTTAGGGTTGTTACTTGTTAGGTATTTAGGTACCTAATATTTTTTTAGGGTTGTTACTTGTTAGGTACTTAGGTACCTAATATTTTTTTAGGGTTGTTACTTGTTAGGTACTTAGGTACCTAATATTTTTTTAGGGTTGTTACTTGTTAGGTACTTAGGTACCTAATATTTTTTTAGGGTTGTTACTTGTTAGGTACTTAGGTACCTAATATTTTTTAGGGTTGTTACTTGTTAGGTACTTAGGTACCTAATATTTTTTTAGGGTTGTTACTTGTTAGGTACTTAGGTACCTAATATTTTTTAGGGTTGTTACTTGTTAGGTATTTAGGTACCTAATGTTTTTTTAGGGTTGTTACTTGTTAGGTATTTAGCTACCTAATATTTTTTTAGGGTTGTTACTTGTTAGGTACTTAGGTACCTAATATTTTTTAGGGTTGTTACTTGTTAGGTACTTAGGTACCTAATGTTTTTTTAGGGTTGTTACTTGTTAGGTACTTAGGTACCTAATATTTTTTTAGGGTTGTTACTTGTTAGGTACTTAGGTACCTAATATTTTTTTAGGGTTGTTACTTGTTAGGTACTTAGGTACCTAATATTTTTTTAGGGTTGTTACTTGTTAGGTACTTAGGTACCTAATATTTTTTTAGGGTTGTTACTTGTTAGGTACTTAGGTACCTAATATTTTTTAGGGTTGTTACTTGTTAGGTACTTAGGTACCTAATATTTTTTTAGGGTTGTTACTTGTTAGGTACTTAGGTACCTAATATTTTTTAGGGTTGTTACTTGTTAGGTACTTAGGTACCTAATATTTTTTTAGGGTTGTTACTTGTTAGGTACTTAGGTACCTAATATTTTTTAGGGTTGTTACTTGTTAGGTATTTAGGTACCTAATGTTTTTTTAGGGTTGTTACTTGTTAGGTATTTAGCTACCTAATATTTTTTTAGGGTTGTTACTTGTTAGGTACTTAGGTACCTAATATTTTTTAGGGTTGTTACTTGTTAGGTACTTAGGTACCTAATGTTTTTTTAGGGTTGTTACTTGTTAGGTACTTAGGTACCTAATATTTTTTTAGGGTTGTTACTTGTTAGGTACTTAGGTACCTAATATTTTTTTAGGGTTGTTACTTGTTAGGTACTTAGGTACCTAATATTTTTTTAGGGTTGTTACTTGTTAGGTACTTAGGTACCTAATATTTTTTTAGGGTTGTTACTTGTTAGGTACTTAGGTACCTAATATTTTTTAGGGTTGTTACTTGTTAGGTACTTAGGTACCTAATATTTTTTTAGGGTTGTTACTTGTTAGGTACTTAGGTACCTAATATTTTTTAGGGTTGTTACTTGTTAGGTACTTAGGTACCTAATATTTTTTTAGGGTTGTTACTTGTTAGGTACTTAGGTACCTAATATTTTTTAGGGTTGTTACTTGTTAGGTACTTAGGTACCTAATATTTTTTTAAGCTAATGGTATTTAGGTAACGGAATAGGTAGCTATTTGCGATAAATCTATCAGCCTTGTTATTGTTTAAAATTACTCAGAAGTGCCTTATTCTTTTTCTTTGATTAGAAAGTCGGAAGGTAGCGCAAACCCCACCCGAATAATTTAAATTACATATGTAATAAAAAATTAACCAAATTGGAAATGGTTTGCAATTTTATAATCAGTAACCTTAGTTCCAATAAAAATTAGAGTGGAGAGGACCTTTAAATTAAAACCCTGTACAAAATTTTCCTTCTATAAAACAAGATATTCCGATAATATTTTATTAGAAAAATCAATTGTGTTTAATAAGAATGAAAAATAATTTAATTATTCATTACGGTAAAATAATAATAATTTTTATATTGATTTTTCTTATATGACCGAAGTTGTAGTACTGACCGATAATTAAGAACTTACCCTATCAAAATAATATTTATATATTTATATTCTCCTATGTGATCGAAAATGTGGAACTGTCCAATAACTTGGATTTTACACTAAAAACCTTAATATTGATTATTTTTATATTTTCTGTAAATTTTGATTTCTGACACAGATTATTTTTTCAGAGTCAATCTCCAAGATGCCTCCTCGCCTCCTTTGCCTCCTATTGTGCCTCCTTTTGGCCTCCTGCATGAGGCAAGTCACCTGCAGACCTACAGACAACAATCCACCTGCAGGTTATGGTTCCTGGGGAACCTACAAAGGTACGGTTAGAACCTACAAAATATATACCTATTTATTACCAAAAATAAGTAACAAATTAGAAAATTTAACTACTAAGTTAAAATTTTAAAATTCAAAAATTGAATTCAAATAAAAAAATTAAGTTACAATTCGAAACTAATGTTAAAAAGTAAACTTCAATATTCAATAACTTCAAATGGAGGACAACTTCATCAAATATAAAATTACCATATAAGAACAGAACATAAATAATTTTTTTCTGTTACAGGCATAGGTGGCAGTGTCAGTCTCGCTGCAAGTGGGTCCTATGGGGGTAACGTGGGTCTGGGGGTCCACACTGGTCCAGGGGGTCAGTACTTCCTCAATGCGGTTGCGGGCAAGCAGGCCGCATTCTCCGGTAACGGGGCATTGAACCTCGGGGGATACACGGGAGGTTTCCGCTACCAACCCGGATTCCCGAATCCCGGAATGCCCAATCCTGGTTTGCCGAATGCCAATTTTGGGTTCCCGTCATTTAATAACGGAATGGGTTGACATAATTAATTAAATAATAATTTAACTTGTTCTGATTCATAAGTGGCGAATTATTGGTCAGTTTCACATCTTCGGTCATATATAAGAAAAAACGATATAATTATTATTTAATTTTAATTGGTATCCATGATACCTGCAAGTATCATGGATACCAATTTAAATATAAATTAAATAACAATTATTATATAGGTTTTTCTTCTATGACCGAAGATGTGAAACTGACCAATAATTCGTAACTTATTCTACCTGCATTTTTATGTATACCTGCAAATCTGATACTCAAAGAATTACTGTTCAATATATTTAGTAATTAGTGGTATATTAGAAAATAGAATTTAAAATAATTATCATTGTATCAAATTATTTTCAATTTAATCTTTTATTTAGCAGACTATAAAAAATAAAACTCTTTTAAAAAATGTACCAAGATCTAAAAAAAAGTACTACCTACAATAAATTTAAATAAATCACTTTGATTTTAATTAAATGAGTTCTTTTTTGTAAATTATTACAATTTTAAAAGCTACAAGATTTAAAAATACTGCAATTTTTTGATAGCTGCTGCAATTTAAACAAATTACAACAATTTAAAATCACTCATTTACGATATTTATAAATAAGTTAATATCCTTATTTTAATTTTGGAAGAACAATCAGCATGGACAGTAATATGTATATACCCCCTTGGGGGTTCGGAGTGCCGCCCTCCGAACCCCCCTGCACGGCTATGAAACAATCATGAAGTGCACAGTACAACAAACTAGCGGATACAACAAACCAGATTGCAGCTTCCTATCAAAGGATCTAAAAGTCGGAATTGTTTGTTGTCACACGATTTTTTAGACATAAAAATGATCTTTGCTAATTCCAATTTCAATGAATTAACAATATTGTAACTGTGTATTTCGGTATTGGTATAATTGTGAGTTTAAACTTCATTTTTAATTCTTGTTTCTTAGATTCCGATTTTTTGATAACTACTACAATTTTGAATAATTTTCTTTAAAAATAAACTCATGCGTATTTCGAATACAAAGAAATGGAAGAAGTAGAGGAAGCCTATAATCTTCTGGTGAACATTCAATTCGAAATAAGTCCTGGCACAGTCTTTGTCTGAATCCCGTACATAAATTAGGGATTTTGACACCAAGAGTCCTTCGCTCTGGCGATTGGACTTCTGAGAAAAAAAACATGTTAGGAATGATGGGACATGTTTGTGCACTGGTAAGACATGTTTAGATGTGCACTGGTAAGACATGTTTAGAAGTGCACTGGTAAGACATGTTTAGATGTGCACTGGTAAGACATGTTTAGAAGTGCACTGGTAAGACATGTTTAGATGTGCACTGGTAAGACATGTTTAGAAGTGCACTGGTAAGACATGTTTAGAAGTGCACTGGTAAGACATGTTTAGAAGAGCACTGGTAAGACATGTTTAGAAGTGCACTGGTAAGACATGTTTAGAAGTGCACTGGTAAGACATGTTTAGATGTGCACTGGTAAGACATGTTTAGAAGTGCACTGGTAAGACATGTTTAGATGTGCACTGGTAAGACATGTTTAGAAGTGCACTGGGAAGACATGTTTAGAAGTGCACTGGGAAGACATGTTTAGAAGTGCACTGGTAAGACATGTTTAGATGTGCACTGGTAAGACATGTTTAGAAGTGCACTGGTAAGACATGTTTAGATGTGCACTGGTAAGACATGTTTAGAAGTGCACTGGTAAGACATGTTTAGAAGTGCACTGGTAAGACATGTTTAGAAGAGCACTGGTAAGACATGTTTAGAAGTGCACTGGTAAGACATGTTTAGAAGTGCACTGGTAAGACATGTTTAGATGTGCACTGGTAAGACATGTTTAGAAGTGCACTGGTAAGACATGTTTAGATGTGCACTGGTAAGACATGTTTAGAAGTGCACTGGGAAGACATGTTTAGAAGTGCACTGGTAAGACATGTTTGGAAGTGCACTGGGAAGACATGTTTAGAAGTGCACTTGTAAGACATGTTTAGAAGTGCACTGGTAAGACATGTTTAGAAGAGCACTGGTAAGACATGTTTAGAAGTGCACTGGTAAGACATGTTTAGAAGTGCACTGGGAAGACATGTTTAGAAGTGCACTGGTAAGACATGTTTGGAAGTGCACTGGGAAGACATGTTTAGAAGTGCACTGGGAAGACATGTTTAGAAGTGCACTGGGAAGACATGTTTAGAAGTGCACTGGGAAGACATGTTTAGAAGTGCACTGGTAAGACATGTTTAGAGGAGCACTGGGAAGACATGTTTATAAGTGCACTGGTAAGACATGTTTAGAGGTGCACTGGTAAGACATGTTTATAAGTGCACTGGTAAGACATGTTTAGAAGTGCACTGGTAAGACATGTTTAGAAGTGCACTGGTAAGACATGTTTAGAAGTGCACTTGTAAGACATGTTTAGAAGTGCACTGGGAAGACATGTTTAGAAGTGCACTGGTAAGACATGTTTAGAGGTGCACTGGGAAGACATGTTTAGAAGTGCACTGGGAAGACATGTTTAGAAGTGCACTGGGAAGACATGTTTAGAAGTGCACTGGGAAGACATGTTTAGAAGTGCACTGGTAAGACATGTTTAGAGGAGCACTGGGAAGACATGTTTATAAGTGCACTGGTAAGACATGTTTAGAGGTGCACTGGTAAGACATGTTTATAAGTGCACTGGTAAGACATGTTTATAAGTGCACTGGTAAGACATGTTTAGAAGTGCACTGGTAAGACATGTTTAGAAGTGCACTTGTAAGACATGTTTAGAAGTGCACTGGGAAGACATGTTTAGAAGTGCACTGGTAAGACATGTTTAGAGGTGCACTGGGAAGACATGTTTAGAAGTGCACTGGGAAGACATGTTTAGAAGTGCACTGGGAAGACATGTTTAGAAGTGCACTGGGAAGACATGTTTAGAAGTGCACTGGGAAGACATGTTTAGAAGTGCACTGGGAAGACATGTTTAGAAGTGCACTGGGAAGACATGTTTAGAAGTGCACTGGGAAGACATGTTTATAAGTGTACTGGTAAGACATGTTTAGAGGTGCACTGGTAAGACATGTTTAGAAGTGCACTGGTAAGACATGTTTAGAAGTGCACTGGTAAGACATGTTTAGAAGTGCACTGGGAAGACATGTTTAGAAGTGCACTGGGAAGACATGTTTAGAAGTGCACTGGGAAGACATGTTTAGAAGTGCACTGGGAAGACATGTTTAGAAGTGCACTGGGAAGACATGTTTATAAGTGCACTGGTAAGACATGTTTAGAGGTGCACTGGTAAGACATGTTTAGAAGTGCACTGGTAAGACATGTTTAGAAGTGCACTGGGAAGACATGTTTAGTAGAGCACTGGGAAGACATGTTTAGAAGAGCACTGGGAAGACATGTTTAGAAGTGCACTGGTAAGACAGGTTTAGAAGTGCACTGGTAAGACATGTTTAGAAGAGCACTGGTAAGACATGTTTAGATAAACTTAAACAGTACCTGTTGTTATTATGGGTTCAAAATTATATTTAAATGTAAGTATGTACATTTCATCAATACATATACTAATGTAGCAAAATTATTATTATTTAGTTACTTAAAATGAGTATGAAGACCTGCTTGTCAGTGCTTGTCGACTAAAATATTCTCACTGGGTGCATAAGGGGGGGGGGGACTCCTTTTTCTCATGGTGAAGACATAGTCACTTATTGTGATTGCTAAGTGTGATTTAGGTGACAAGATGTACTTACAGTGAAGAAATAAGACGGGTATGAAGTAACTAAGTGATGACAGTGAAAATATGCTATTATATTTGTGTGTATATACCATGATACATATATAAAACAGGACTACGTTGACAACCAATATTTTTTACAAAAAGCAATAGTTTGTTTTTATTTTATGTGAACTAATTAAATAGAACATGCGAGCCTCGCTTTTAGTACCCCCCGCGTTTTGAAAATTGTTTCTAATGCGAAACATGTCTCGGAATTAGAACACTACGTAGACATAGGAAACGAAAAAAAAAAATCAATTCTGACAATAACCACTGCAACACTGCAGTCTTTACACGTCATTTAAACTAACGACAATTTTCTTTCATTCTACCTCATAGAAAATGAAATGCTTAAGGGGTTACTATTATAAATGACTTGAATCTTACCCCGCTATTAAAAACATTTATTTCTAAAGTGAGTCATGGTTTGTTCATAAAAGCGGAACCTGCCTTTAAATAATAATTAACACATTTATTAATAGAAAAAAAACACCACGTACCTGTTGATATAAGTTCCAACAGGGTCCAAGCTAAGAAAGTTCTTATTTTCATATTGGTTACTTTTATAAATATTTTGATAATAATAATATATTCTTTAAATGCATTATGTAAACCTGAAAAGTAATTTGAATTAATTGTTTATGACATCAATATACAAATAAAAGCAATTTGAATCATTAACCCTACATTCCTGGCTACTTAAATACGATGATTATTATAGTAATACACAAATTTAATTGTATAATTTTAAAACAATTATATATAATATTTCAGATATATTCTAATCTCGTAGAACCCAACTATTTTTTTCATTGAAATCGATTATTTTAACGGCACGAATTAAGAAATTATAAGCAATGCCTATATAGATACCTATTCGTTTTTACTTTAAATTAATTAATACTGTGTAGCAATTTAATTCATCATCATAACTTGCTGACGCCACAGACACTATCATAATAAGATGCTAATTGAATCAAAGCATCATGCGTCTCATCTTGAGATTATTTCCTAAGTTTCTGCATACCTTGAACCACTGCCTATGATTTAAACTAAACAAACCAGTTACTTATAATGCATTATATAATAGATTGCTACACGATGCATATTATAATTTAAACTAATAGTAAACATTATACGTTGTAAGAGGATGTACATATATTAATAGTGTATTGTATAAAAAATAATTTATAGTAACATTTGGTGGTTGTTTTAACTCTTCATTGTGCACTTTAAAGTTATGGTGGGGCTATAGAAGATTGAGAGAGTAAGTTATGGTGGGGCCATAGAAGATTGAGAGAGAAAGTTATGGTGGGGCCATAGAAGATTGAGAGAGTAAGTTTTGGTGGGGCCATAGAAGATTAAGAAATAAAGTTATGGTGGGGCCATAGAAGATTGAGAGAGAAAGTTATGGTGGGGCCAAAGAAGATTGAGAGAGAAAGTTTTGGTGGGGCCATAGAAGATTAAGAAATAAAGTTATGGTGGGTTCACCTAAGATTGCAAGAAGGCCTCTCAATCTTCAATGGCCCCACCATAACTTTCTCTCCCAATCTTCTATGGCCCCACCATAACTTTCTCTCCCAATCTTCTATGGCCCCACAATAACTTTCTCTCCCAATCTTCTATGGCCCCACCATACCTCTTCTCTCCTAATATTCTATGGCCCCACGATATCTTTCCCACCGAGTTCACCACAGATACATCCCAAAGTTTCACCATAAGCTGCAAGCTCTTCTCTCAAACTTGTGCACTTAAAATTCATTCTTCAACATAAATGTTACAACAAACTGGCAACTGACTTCTACTATTTCATATCTTGACTAAATACAAATTAAACACTTTATTCGTAAATTGATTAATATAGGATAAGTTCTTAATTATCGGTCAGGTCCACATTTTCGGTCCGAAAATCTAATTCATAATTTTCTAAATTTAAAGAACTCAAATAATGGTAGTGATCTCCGTAGATTAATTAGATTTTTTGTAACCTGTGTGATGATCAATTCTTCATCTTTATAATAAGTTATTTAATGTAAATTAATGAAAATCTCTCACTTTGAACAAGATATTCTTATTAAAGAACTAAATCAAATGACAAATTTCCCCCAAACACGAAGCAGTAATCTAATATTTCCCCTCTATAGCTTCCAATCGATAGGCACAATGTGTCTCTATGTCCTTTGGTCACGGAAGAGGCCTACGTAGTAGTCATAGGCCTAAGGTAGTCATAGTACCTATAGGCCTAACTACGTTCCTTGGTCACGGAAAGAGGTTTAGCGGAAGGCGTAGAAGATTAGGCCTAAATATCTCGTTAGTAGATGTATGATGGTGCATTTACCATTTATTTGAAATAAGTTCCCAGTAGGAAAATTATAAACGGAAATTGTTTATTTTTTAATGTTGATTATAATCGTTGATTACAGATCATTTTATCTACGACAATAAATGATTTGATAAATATGTAATAAGAATAAAAGATTAATCTAACTACAGACAACATATAAGGTGATTAATTTTAATTCTATCGAATAAAGGTGTGATTTATGTTATGTATACATATGATAGTAGATATTTTACTAGATAATCATCGAAATATCCAAATTTTTTGCCTGTTTGTGAATAAAATGACAGCTGACATCGATTATAAACATTATATTTAATTAAGTTAATAATAAAAAGAATTAATCAGAACAATATGCATTTAATTTCTTGTATAATTTTAACAGAAGTAAAAAAATCGACTAAATTTTGTTTCAATCAAAATTACTTAATTTAAAATCGATTATTTAATTTTCGATCGATATAATATGAATTACTAACTTCTTCATATAAAATTATTAAGCTAATCATAACGTCTAAATATCTTTATATTCAGTTAAAGGTACACATACCTACAAACATTGTATTCGTATTTGCTGAGTCAGCTGAAATCTTTTGGAATGTTCGCCGCTCAATAACGAGTAACTCGTTTTGAAGAAAGGATTGTGCCGTTACATCAGTCTTATTTTATTGCATGCACGGTCATTCATATCATCAATTGATTTCACAAATCAAACTAATTAAATAAATCATCAGTTAAATCGTTATTCTGTTCATATTGAAGTTCAAAGTACACATTCCATCTATACTTTCTCAAATTGCAGAAGGTTATTTTTCAGTCAGCATTTATTTATTTAAAATCTTGTTACTCGCATAACTCAAAAAGTATTCAACCAAATTGTCTGAAATTTGGTGGGACGATTGGTCAATATACAGGAACCATTTGGTCAGATTTTGTGAGGGAACGAGTCAGAGGTCAAGGTCATTTATAACTCAATGATTATTGGATGGTCAAGGTCATTCATAAGTAGTGGCGAAGGTATGCACTCTAAGAGTGCCCGTCATCTAGTTCTTCTATATTTTAATTTAAAAAAGTTTGATAGGGTTTTTTTCTGGTTTTTATAATTTTTATTGAAATGAAGAAATATGATAAATATAAATACCACAAACTTAATTACCGTTCAAATTAATAACCATAATTTAAGAGATTGTATGTATATACCATTTAAACAAGAAATGTATATTATTGCCTTGCATAGTGAATTTTTATCCAAATACATGTAAACAACCTTGGGACAACCTTGAAACAACCTATGTGCATTTAATTCTCACATGTCAACCAGAGATGTATCTATATAGGTAATTACCACCATTGCAAGATACGTTAATCGGTGGACTAACGAGTGCATTCACTGACAACTCTCTTAAATACCTTAAATACCTTAAAAGATATGTATAATAAATAGTATGAAGCTTGTAGATTTAGTACCTTAATTTTAATTTGTTTGTAGTAATTAAAATATGTAGTGACTATATTTTATAAGTCTGTAATTGTTAAAATGGTAAGATTAAGTAGGAAAAAATTGATACTTAATTATTTGATGTTTAGTATATTAATATTTAGTTATGGTTAGATTTTATTATAAAATAATTTATTCATTAAATGTAATTTCTCATTTTTTATCTTTATTTATCATTAGCTATTTGATACAAACTATAAAATCTTCGTATTGATCATTTAAATGTCTCCCAAAAAATGATTATATGGTGGCCTTGAAATGATGTAATACGTATATCTATTATGAAAGCGTATCTAATTATTATTATTAACCATTAATGTAATACTTTCATGACCAAATATGTAATAGAATAGAAATAAAATTTCAGTTTTTTTTTTGGTTCTGTAGAGTTTTATATTGTAATATAGTTATGAAATGAAAAGATAATTAAAATTAAAAACAATTTCTTATTTCATTCCCGAAAATATTTTTCATTTTGAAAAAAAAATCCTATTTTTTCAATATTTACAAATTCCATTGATTTCTTTCACTTAAACAGTATAAATAATAATAAAAATTAATTGACACTATTCATTTAAATCATCTTCACCATTTCCCTCAATCTTAGCCACTTCATTTGGCAATAAATTAAAAAGGTAATCAATTTTCAAAGCAGATATTTCACCTGTGACAGCAAACAGAACCTACCAATTGAAATTTAAAAAAATAAGAAATGTGACAAACCAACCTAAAGCCCATTCTATATACTGGCAGTTAAAACGCCGCGTTTTTATCGCCCAGTTTACGCCCCTTCAATTAATCACGGTTAAATGAATCTAATTTTATTTCAGATAAAATGTTATGGTGGGGTCATAGAAGATTAGGAGGGGAAGTTATGGTGGGACCATAGAAGATTGAGAGAGAAAGTTATGGTGGAGCCATAGAAGATTGAGAGAGAAAGTTATGGTGGAGCCATAGAAGATTGAGAGAGAAAGTTATGGTGGAGCCATAGAAGATTGAGAGAGAAAGTTATGGTGGGGCCATAGAAGATTGAGAGAGAAAGTTATGGTGGAGCCATAGAAGATTGAGAGAGAAAGTTATGGTGGAGCCATAGAAGATTGAGAGAGAAAGTTATGGTGGAGCCATAGAAGATTGAGAGAGAAAGTTATGGTGGAGCCATAGAAGATTGAGAGAGAAAGTTATGATGGAGCCATAGAAGATTGAGAGAGAAAGTTATGGTGGAGCCATAGAAGATTGAGAGAGAAAGTTATGGTGGAGCCATAGAAGATTGAGAGAGAAAGTTATGGTGGGGCCATAGAAGATTGAGAGAGAAAGTTATGGTGGGGCCATAGAAGATTGAGAGAGAAAGTTATGGTGGAGCCATAGAAGATTGAGAGAGAAAGTTATGGTGGAGCCATAGAAGATTGAGAGAGAAAGTTATGGTGGAGCCATAGAAGATTGAGAGAGAAAGTTATGGTGGGGACATAGAAGATTGAGAGAGAAAGTTATAACTTAATCTCTTGGTAGATAAATCATCTATTTCCTCCCTCAATCTTCGATGGCCCCACCATAGCACCGCTCCCAAGCAGAGTTTTGAGTGGCAAAGTAACAAGGGCTAGATGTTAATTTAGCAAAGTCTTAACTGGCTCTGACGAGACACTCTGCCCAAAATATGACCTAACTTAGACAATCATTAGTCGGCCACGAGTGATATGCGGTACCAGGCCTATAGGGCTACAGTTAGTCCAAATACGGACACAGATGTACTGGTAATATAATGAAAACACCAGGAATTTTTTTGTTAAAATACGAGGAAAAAATCCTGCTAAAATCCCAGGGAAAAATCCTTTTAAACCCCCAGGAAAAAATCCCTTTTAAATCCCCAGGGAAAATCCTTTTAAAACCCCAGGAAAAAATCCTTTTAAAACCCCTGGAAAAAATTCCTTTTAAACCCCAGGAAAAAATTCATTTTTAAAACCCCAGGAAAAAATCCTTTTAAAGCCCCAGGAAAAAATCCCTTTTAAAACCCCAGGAGAAATGATGATGAATTGACATCTTTCTACTCGAAACCTAAAATACCTCCATTTTAGATATTTCATTCACCCTCTTGGTATTATGTTAGGCTCCGTACACACTATCAAACATTTCGCCAAACTCAACCAGTTTCTTCAAACTTCTGTTCATGATGTTTGACAATTGTTGGTGAAATATCTAGGTATGACAATTTATTTAGAGTATTGTATTTAAACATGTCAATAAATCACTCCTATGAATGAATGTATGTCCAGAAGACTTCTAAATAATCACCTTCATATATAATTATATAATGAATAAATTTTCGATTCTAGTGTTTGACAAACATGTTTTCAACATGTTGGATCTCTTCATAAGATTTTAGTGTTTGACCAGTTTGACAAACAATTTTAATTGCTGATTAGGAATTAATAATTTTATATGTTCATATAAAATGTTTGTCAAAATGTACATTTTACATGAAAATAAAATACCTTTATTTACTTTATAAGGTAAGTTCTTAATCATCGGTCAGTACTACATCTTCGGACATATAAAAATAATATAAAAATTGTTATTATTCAACAGTGCTATCTAATACTTCTGCAAACCCGGGTTATACTAATAATTTGTATATTGTTTTTTTACCGAAGATGTAGTACTGACCGATAATTCGTAACTTACCCTATAAAATATCATTCCTATGTAAAAAATTACTTCTGATAACTATAAGGATCATCAATTGATTATTTATAATATAGATTATCAATTGATTATTTATAATATAGATCATCAATTGATTATTTATAATATAGATTATCAATTGATTATTTATAATATAGATTATCAATTGATTATTTATAATATAGATTATCAATTGATTATTTATAGTATAGATTATCAATTGATTATTTATAATATAGATCATCAATTGATTATTTATAATATAGATTATCAATTGATTATTTGTAATATAGATTATCAATTGATTATTTATAGTATAGATCATCAATTGATTATTTATAGTATAGATTATCAATTGATTATTTATAGTATAGATTATCAACTGATTATTTATAGTATAGATTATCAATTGATTATTTATAATATAGATCATCAATTGATTATTTATAGTATAGATTATCAATTGATTATTTATAATATAGATCATCAATTGATTATTTATAGTATAGATCATCAATTGATTATTTATAGTATAGATTATCAATTGATTATTTATAGTATAGATTATCAACTGATTATTTATAGTATAGATTATCAATTGATTATTTATAATATAGATTATCAATTGATTATTTATAATATAGATTATCAATTGATTATTTATAGTATAGATTATCAATTGATTATTTATAGTATAGATTATCAACTGATTATTTATAGTATAGATTATCAATTGATTATTTATAATATAGATTATCAATTGATTATTTATAGTATAGATTATCAATTGATTATTTATAATATAGATTATCAATTGATTATTTATAATATAGATTATCAATTGATTATTTATAATATAGATTATCAATTGATTATTTATAATATAGATTATCAATTGATTATTTATAATATAGATTATCAATTGATTATTTATAATATAGATTATCAATTGATTTACATTTATTGTAGATAATAAATGAATTCTTACAAGTTAAAAAATAACTTCGAGAGAAAACTCTAATTATAAAAAACATCGAAAAAGAAAAAAAAAAACAGAAAATTGATTCAGTTCAAATTGATGAAACATGTTTTTATGATGAAAAAAATGAGTTCAATGACTATTATTCGTTACCAGCAAATAGTTCTTTATCTATTCTCTTATCTGATAGTGATCCTTCATTGTATATTAACAGTTACAATCAATATTTATCATTTAATCCAGTGGCCAGAGAGGATACAGGGTAAATTACGAATTATCGAACAGTTTCGGTCAAATAAAAAAATAATTTACTGCATATTTTAAATGGTATTCACATTCATAGAGATTCTGATGCACTCAAGTGCTTCGAGTTCACCCTATTGCTTTGTCTCTAAAGCGAGACACTTGAGTGCATCAACCTATAGTTTGATGTACTAAAGTGTCTCGCTTTGGAAATAAAGCCATAAGGTGCACTCAAAGCACTTTAGTGCATCAGTTGTAGTTGTTTATTTTTCTCAGTGCATGATACCTACCAATGCATACCAATTTGAATGGTAATTTAATTTGCTATCAGACCGTAAAGGTGGAGCTGTCCAATAATTCGCAACTTAACCACATTTTACTGATATTAATAAAAAATTCCCTAGTTGAACCAATTTGAGAAATCCACGAAACAATCTGACATCTCGTTAGGACTGATGGCAGAGACATTTAATGAGGTCTTGCGTCAATTTGTTTGCTTTAGGGAGTCTCGTATTAGAGATACGAGATAGAGTGAATAAAATAAAAATGAGTTACGAGACAGAGTGAATAAAATAGAAATGAAATACGAGATAGAGTGAATAAAATAAAAATGAGATACGAGATAGAGTGAATAAAATAAAAATGAGATACGAGATAGAGTGAATAAAATAAAAATGAGATACGAGATAGAGTGAATAAAATAAAAATGAGATACGAGATAGAGTGAATAAAATAAAAATGAGATACGAGATAGAGTGAATAAAATAAAAATGAGATACGAGATAGAGTGAATAAAATAGAAATGAGTTACGAGATAGAGTGAATAAAATAGAAATGAGTTACGAGATAGAGTGAATAAAATAAAAATGAGTTACGAGATAGAGTGAATAAAATAGAAATGAGTTACGAGACAGAGTGAATAAAATAGAAATGAGTTACGAGATAGAGTGAATAAAATAGAAATGAGTTACGAGATAGAGTGAATATAATAGAAATGAGTTACGAGACAGAGTGAATAAAATAAAAATGAGTTACGAGATAGAGTGAATAAAATAGAAATGAGTTACGAGATAGAGTGAATAAAATAAAAATGAGATACGAGATAGAGTGAATAAAATAAAAATGAGTTACGAGATAGAGTGAATAAAATAGAAATGAGTTACGAGATAGAGTGAATAAAATAAAAATGAGATACGAGATAGAGTGAATGAAATAGAAATGAGTTACGAGATAGAGTGAATAAAATAGAAATAAGTGTACTTTAAGGACCCCAGTGAACTTTTGATTTTATCTATGCTACTGTGTTCTGCATGTCTTGACTGCAATCAAATCAAAATAATTCTTCTACTAAAGTGTTCAGAGCAACAAAAAAATGGACAGAGCATCATTCCAAACAGAAATTCTACCTCTACTTGGTGAAGATCCACTACCGGCCATTGAATGGATGAAGCAAAGACAACTATCTAGTTAAAATTATTGCAATATTGGGAAATAATAACAACATGTCACACAATATAAGGAAATCGTAACTAACATATGAATATATAATAATCATTTTAATGAAATAAAATCATTATAAGGAAATAAAATCATTATAAGAAAATAAATCATTATAAGAAAATAAGGATAGTTTAAGGACCCCAAATTTTCAAACTATACTCTTAGTGTAGTTTAAGGACCCCAGATTGATCTGGGGTCCTTAAACTACACTTGATCCAATTTTTTTATTATTAATTTCAATCAATTTTCTAATAACTTTCTTGGTTACATCATCGAAAATAGTTAGAAGTAAATTTGTGTGTTTAATAGAAATTATAAGGAAAGTACAAACACTATTGATCGCATATTATAAAATAATTACTAAATTTATAGAAAATAAATAAATAAAAGTCTACGGAAAATGCTAAAAATATTTCAGTTACTTTTCTTTAAAATAATAAACAATATAAAAAAAACACATACATAGATTATTAATCCA
Source organism: Caprella mutica (assembly GCA_947561585.1). Lineage (NCBI taxonomy): Eukaryota > Metazoa > Arthropoda > Malacostraca > Amphipoda > Caprellidae > Caprella > Caprella mutica. The sequence goes on along the minus strand of CANNZV010002793.1, from coordinate 1,510 downwards.
TTATTTAATGGAATACATTTTCAAATTACTTTATGTAATAAAATAAGCAGTAATTTTGCTAAGAAACTAAATAAATATTAAAATTCAATATTTGAATTAATAAAATAACACTCTATGTGAAGAATTGTAAACTGTAAGTTCATTTTTTTCAAAAACTTGTCTTATTAGTTAATATAAATGAAAAAAAATCAATACAATTATAGAATGTTATCCAAATATTTGTCTTTAAATCAAACTGTATGAAATTCATTTTTCCAGAGCAATATAATATTTAGTCTCGGAGACTTCATCGCACCTATACGCTTTTGAAACTGAAATAAACAGAAACTGAATATTTTGCTAAATCTAATCAAAAACAGATCATCATAATTAAATGTCACATTTTCCATAGATATATCTCTTTAGTTTAATTTGTCTATTAACAATCACAATAACATTGCGTTGGTTGCAGTCACATGTGGGACTAGAAAGAAGATCTACGGAGAGAAAAGACACACTACCACACACCTCGACAACCAACGCCGCACTGACACAAGCCAGCCCATTGGAGCAAGCTAAGCCAATCACAGGGCCGCAAGGTGCGGTCATGTGACCCCAACTTCTTCAAGAAACTCTAATGCAGAAAGTTTGTATCAAATGAATTCCGTACATTCGGAAATTGTAATACTAGTGAAACAGGGTTAATTTATTTATACTATCAGAGAAAAGAGTCACTGTGATGATGTACTATCAGAGAAAAGAGTCACTGTGATGATGTACTATCAGAGAAAAGAGTCACTGTGATGATGTACTATCAGAGAAAAGAGTCACTGTGATGATGTACTATCAGAGAAAAGAGTCACTGTGATGATGTACTATCAGAGAAAAGAGTCACTGTGATGATGTACTATCAGATAAAAGAGTCACTGTGATGATGTACTATCAGAGAAAAGAGTCACTGTGATGATGTACTATCAGAGAAAAGAGTCACTGTGATGATGTACTATCAGAGAAAAGAGTCACTGTGATGATGTACTATCAGAGAAAAGAGTCACTGTGATGATGTACTATCAGAGAAAAGAGTCACTGTGATGATGTACTATCAGAGAAAAGAGTCACTGTGATGATGTACTATCAGAGAAAAGAGTCACTTTTATGATGTACTATCAGATAAAAGAGTCACTGTGATGATGTACTATCAGATAAAAGAGTCACTGTGATGATGTACTATCAGAGAAAAGAGTCACTGTGATGATGTACTATCAGAGAAAAGAGTCACTGTGATGATGTACTATCAGAGAAAAGAGTCACTGTGATGATGTACTATCAGAGAAAAGAGTCACTGTGATGATGTACTATCAGAGAAAAGAGTCACTGTGATGATGTACTATCAGAGAAAAGAGTCACTGTGATGATGTACTATCAGAGAAAAGAGTCACTGTGATGATGTACTATCAGATAAAAGAGTCACTGTGATGATGTACTATCAGAGAAAAGAGTCACTGTGATGATGTACTATCAGAGAAAAGAG